>JAULKM010107443.1:0-23913 GCA_032355605.1 Rubia tinctorum | reverse complement strand
GACCTTTTCAGGCAGTACAGAGGCTTGACTTGAACCTGTTGCAAGATTCTGACTCTCAGACATACTTGTATTACCACGACCTGGGATAGGCTTTTCCACATCACAGTTTTGTCCCTGAATCGATTGAACTGATAGTTTACTTACTCCAAAATCAGGGCTTTCTCTTGCAGGGTTCAGTTTTTCCTGCATGGCTCCTGGCTCTTTCTTCACTAAAGCGGGGGAAACAATTTTTCCATCATTAGATTGAGACAAGGTAGACTCATCACGAGGGCTCTGTCTCTGCTGCATCTCTCAAACGGCTTCAACAAAATTTGAAGGGAGAGCACCCCTAACTGCTACGCACTCTCAAAATCAACCGATACTCCTGGGGTGTTTGATAATTCTTTTTTGTAGTACCTTTCTGTTGGCAGAGTCTATATGTTTCGCCTCAAAGTGAAAATCTACAAGAATATATCATCAACCAAACTTTATCCTTGTATTATGAACTACTTTCTCCTCCTACTGGGTAGATTTCTTGACTAGATGATTATCTCCGAAGTGAATAATCTGTATAATTAAGGAAGTGGAAAAAATTACAATGAACCACAAACATTGTAAACAGCAATCCATTGCAAGTTATAATATCTAATGAATCTTACCATCACACTTGGTATATTATAACTAATATTATGCTCTTCATGACGCAGAAAGAAATGCTTAAAGGCCAAGCAAATTCTTTATAAAAAAATGGAATGTGCCTAGAATTTGAATGCTTTTTCATAAGATTTGGCTGGTATATTACAGATTCTTTAAAAAAAAAACACACACAAGCACAAACTCATGCTAATAGTAAGAGAATAGTCAAATATAGCGTGAAGATGTTCAACATTTCAGTTTACAAAGAGGCCAAATTTTGACCAGCCACACACAATAGACCCAACATCATCCTCTGCCATCTTCCCAACTCTAACACAATAACCAAAGCAAATGCAGAAGGACATATAAAATCAAATAACAGTCGACCATTCTTATCATTTACACAGCCTACAAGTTATCTATTTACACCTAGCATTACCAATGTTAATAAACACGCCTCTCACCACTACAATTTTCCATTTTTCCATCCTAAAGCACCACTTATGCTTGCTATAAAATCACAAACCAGCAGCAAACAAAAGCACATAAAAATCTCCAAAACAACAACCAAAGCACGGAACTTTCCAGAACAAGACCACTAAAATTCAAAAACCCTACAAAGCCCTGCTTCACTTTCTACATGATAGAGAGAGAGAGAGAAAACAAACCCAGAAAAAATCAAACCTTGTCACACCTGGATGTTCGCCAGGTGCGCTCGTTCTGTAGGAGTACCGGAAGAACCACCGGCTAAGACTGGCCGGAAAAGGACACTGAAATTTCCGATTAAATTATCCTTCAAAGGGGAGAAAGCTATGAAAATAACGGCGAAAGAAGAAACACAACAGGTGATGAGAGATTAGAAGAACAGAAGAAAGAATCGCAGAAAAAGCAAACGGAAGGAAAATGGAGGAAGGGGATGGAGGGAGAAAGAGAGGTGAACTTTGAGCGTTGAAGGAAAGAGTTATAGTCAAAAGGGTAGTAGTTGACTAGACTTGGTCTAACAACCAACTCTCCCTTATTATTCATCACTCTTCTTTAATTCATGGGGTGATTAGTCATTACCTGGAAACTTCTTCCTTCATCTCTCCTCTATTTACAATTTTACACACTCTACTTCTAGATTGACTTCCTAAAATTGATCATAATTATTTTGACCATAAATATGACTTTTGACCATATTTAAATATGATTGAAAAAATTATATTTTAATAGCAGATGTTAATACGGGTCTAATAAAATCTCACATAAAAATGTATTATCTTATATATTACCTTAATTCTACTTTTTTAATTAACTAATTTTGATCAAATGAATAATTAATTGTGCAAATAGATCTAGGATAGAGGGAGTAATGCTCTCCCTGCCATGCTTAGTTTTTCAACTTATATGCACTTCAATTTAACTCAGTTCAAATAAGTAGATTATGAATTGTTGTTATTAACATTAATTTTGAATTTTTTTTAGGGTTTAGGCTATGTTTAATTTTAATTCATTTCAATTTCATTCAAATCAGTTTATTTCGATAGAAACCATATTATGTAAAGAATGAGACATTGGTTGCTGGCACTCTGCTTATTTTGATTTGTTTAGCTAAAACGTTTCACTTATGGTAAAAATTGAACCATTTTCACCCACTCATTATTATTTCTCTTTTTTAAAATTCATTTTCCACAGATTAATGTCTCTCAGCTATCATGGTGCTCATTTACCAAGTGACCACCATTCAAAATTTATTAAGACTTATAAATTTATTTCTCCTCTCCCAAACTCATACCTCAATCAATAATTTGTTTTTCCCTTATCTCTCATTCATCGTGGAAGATGGAGTTTATTGAATGAGTTTAGATTTCGTTTTGCTTTTAAAAAAAATCCATGCATGGAGCTTTTCCTTGATTAATGAGTGTGGAGATTCTCCCTTAATATGTGTGTCTCTTCCATCTTACACAGATGTGGGATTTCATCCCTCGTGGTGTTTGTTATCAATTAGGTTGCTCTTGATTCAGATTCAGATTCAGATCAGCTAATGTCCATGCTCTAATATGATTCTGATCACAACACTATGCTCAAAACCAAATAGTGTTACAGGTTTAGTATATGCTTATTTGGAGTAGAGATACTGATATGTGAGACGTCTCTCTCTGCCAAACAAAAATATTATTTTTAGGGAAGCAAGTTATTGTCCCCGAGGGTGGTATTACAATTTTTGACTCTCTAAGTTGTAATAGTAGAGATGATCAGTCTACTTGACATGTAATTTTAATATACCTTGCATTAGCTAGTTAGATTGGAATCAAATATGCTTATTGTAATAATCTATTTCCATTTTCTACAAATTCTATGGATGTTTTTATATAAAAAAAAATTACACAGTGTTCAACAGGGGGCGAAGGCAGAAAATATGTATGGTGGGGGCTAATGTGCAATAAAAAATCCCAATTCTTCTTTATATTAGAGGGGGCTGGAAAAAAATTTAAAAAATTACTCAGTATTCCCCGTAAATTTCATATCGGGGGGCTGAAACCCCCTCTAGCCCATGCCTAGCTCCACCCCTGATATTCAAAAAAGACGTGACATCTTCAGCAAAACAAAAGGAGTAAGATGGGAAGAAAAACGAGAAAATAAACAAAAAAAACTCGGCATCTCTAAAACAAATACTCCCTCTGTCCCATGTGTATTGACATATTTAATTTTTCACAATTTTTAATGATCATATTTGACCGTCAATATCTCTAATTACATACAATAATTCCGCACAAAAAATTCATATTTAGAAAATAGATTTTAAAATGAATCTAACAATATCTAACATAATATTTTTTTATTATAAATGTATTAATTTTATGGTCAAAATTTACAAAGTTTGACTTGAAAAAAAGTAAATATGTAAATACTCGTGTGACGGAGGGAGTAAAACATAATAGGGGCAAGTGGTAAAACTACTTTAAGGTCTAGAGCATCTTCAATGGTTTACTCTATCTTTCAGTTGCTGCAGTAATTTTTTTACAATTACTACACTGTATTTACTCCAATGCTTTACTCTATATTTTTAAATTATCCCTTTAAATTTTCATTATACATTAATCTTATAACTTTAAATATTTATTATATTGCAAACTAGTCACAATTATATATGTTTACCTTGATTTTTAATTTTTTATCATAATATATATATGTTAGTAATAAAATAATTTATAATAGTTTATATCAAAAAAATCAGAACAAAATATATTCCTTCCATATAAAATTCATTATAAATAATGTCAAAATAAAAAAGGAAAAATGGATAATTTTCTTTATATAACTATTTACAAATAATGTAAAAAAATTTAATTACAAAACAAAATATTTCAATATATATATACAAAATTTAATAACAAAACAAATTATTTCAAATCTGAATACTAGTCTTTTTACAATGAATATTACACCATTAAAATTATAATAATTGTAGAGTTAATACTAAACATTATCATTAAAAATATAGGACTTCAATTACAAAAATATCAAATGCAAATAAGGATGAAATTACAAATTATATTAAAATAGAGTTAAAGTAAAAAAAATTATAAATCAAAACGTACTAGTATATTAAAAATATTTTTAGAATATTATTTGATAATATTATTGCAATTTAACTACATATAATAAAAGAAAACATATTAAAAATATACAGATAAAACATATGAGAAAATTAGACATATTAGAAAATTAGAAAATTACACATATAAATAATGAAATGAAAACGGAAGGAAAAGAATAGCACAAGATAAAACGAAAACAGATGAAGAGACTAAAACAAACAGGAAAAATCTCTTTCCCGTAGCTACAATACCCTCTAAATATAGAGAGTACTATTCCTCCTCCAAATTTGCAGCCCAAAAATACAGTTTCATTGGAGCGCTTTTTTTTTTACATTTTCCCCTCAAAACGTAAAGATTCGGCACTATTGGAGTTGTTCTTAGTCAATGTGCATAGGTAAGGATGTTAAAAAATACCTGATCAATCCAGTGATCTGCATAAGATAATCGAGTATATTTTTATTAAAATCTTACTATACGCGTCAGGTATCTAATCTAGTAAAAAAAATAACGAATCCAGTTTAAGGAACACAAGAATTATGGGCTGATTTTCAGGGAATCTAATAAAATGTATGTATTTGGAGTTTCTCCTATTCTCCTCCTCGATACCCTCTCTTGGTCCGACTCAAATTCAAATCAACTAGTATAGGTAGATATATGATAGCTTTAAAATACGTTTTCGTGAGTTAGATAGCATGGAGAGAGAGAGAGAGAGAGAGAGTAAAGTGCTAAAATAACATTGACTTTAGGCTGAAAGTGTCAATATAACCCTACAATTTCATAAAATGCCAAAATAACCTTTGACTCCGCTGACTTTTTAGTTAATGTTTTTTGTGGGCGGAATATGATGAAAAGATGATTTTATCCTTACCTTTAAAAATAAAAAAAAGAAGAAGAAGTCATGATCGGGGAGATGAAGGAAGATGGTCTGAGCGGGGAGAGGAAGAAATCGGGTAGCTACTTGTTCCGGCAGGTATGGATTCGGGTCCTCTCCTCCCGACATTTATTTTTCTGGGTTCAGTGCATCTACAAGAAATTGCTCCTCCACAATAATTATTCTTTGTGTTGGTCCCCCTCCTCACACAGATGTGTGCCTCTGCCTCATCCAGTTTTGAAAATATTTCTCAGAAAATTGTTGGACTAATGTGAGATAATCAGAAGCTACTGACTTCAATAATTTCCCCCCTTTTATCCTGGCTGGGTCGACGAAATTCCTTTCTTCCCGAGCAGTATGCTAGCAGAGACTCCCAACATTTCTTTTTCTGGGTCTGGGTCTGGGTCGAAGATATGGCAGGGTTTGTGTCGTGGTTATTCATCGCGGTCGCCGCTGGCGGTGGTGGCATCATCTTCGAGTTCGATGCGACAATAATGGTTCAGGGTCGTCGTCCTCGAGTTCGACGGATATGGATCCGGTTCCAAGTCTCTGCTAGCATACTGCAGGGGAAGATGAAGGATTTTCGACGAGCGCGGTGGTGGAGGTCGGGGAAGGAAGAGTGAGCAACGGCGGTGAGGGCCGAGGAAGAAGAAGGGAGCACCGCCGCAGGCGGCGGTGCCCGGTGGTGGAGGCGACAGAGCTTTGAATTAGGGTTAGATAGGTTTTGAAGAAGAAATATTGATTTGCTATAATGGTAGTTTTGTCATTTATAGTCTTGTTTGAATTTATTTGTTCAATGCCGAAATTAGGGAGTTTGGTTATATCAGCACAATTTTTTCTAAAGTTAAGGTTAGATTGACACATATAATAATTAGTTAGGGTTAAATTGACACTTTATGAGATTGCAGGGTTATATTGACACTTTCAGCATAAAGTCGGGGTTATAAATGTATTTAATCCATATGTGTGTGTGTGTGTGTATATCCATATATATGATTGTAATTTGTTGACAAAACAAACAATAATTTATCAGTTAAAAACTTAAGTGTGAAGGGTATCTTAAAGATTTGCCGTTAAAAATAAGTTAGATAGATTTAATTAATTTGGTCAAAGATGCAGCGCATTCCTGATAAACTCCATCCATCTTCTCCTCCTATTAAAGGATAGCTCAATCGAGTTTAGGTAATGGAGTTTGGTTTTTAAAAAAATAACTGATTAGCTATCTTTTCCTGCTTACTGGTAGTAACATGGTAGTTTCGTCTTCTAGATTGGTTACAAATTATATGTCGCACTATTTAATGTTTAATACTCATAAAGAAACTCTAATGGAGTCACATCTTTACATTTGGAAGGGAAAAATCAAGAACTTTTACTCCAATGATACGCTAACTTTGGACGTATGATTTGGAGGATGAATAGTATCCGCTATCTTTGGTGGGCTTTGTAACATCATGAAAGGAGTTTTTTATTTTCTTTTTTGGGGTTTTGCTTCTCTTCTTTCATTTCATGTTTCATTTATTTCCTTTTCATTTCATTGTTTGTTATTCATGTTTTATCTTATTTACTCTCTTTGTCCCAATCAAAACTTCCTACTTTCACTTTTATTTGCCTCAATCAAACTTTATATTTTGGCCAAAAATTACAATCCAAAATATTCCTTTTGTCCCTATTAAAAAAGTTTATTTTACCAAAACACACAAAATAATTTGACTAGATGTTAAATTGACTTCCTAATTTACCCCTATTAGCTACCCGGATTACTCTAACTCCAACCACCCTAAACCCAAATTAATTGCATCCCCCCACCCACTACCACCTCACCATAATTTGAAAAATATTATCATTACTCCCTACCTGTCCACCGCTACGATAAACCGATGGGAATCAATCCTTTTGAATTACTCATGATTTATTATCCTGACAACTTCCCATTTCTCCTAAGAAATCGTTGTTGCTTCATCTCTCTCCACATTTGTCCCTCACCTTTTTCATGCGACTAGAACACATTAATCCAAAATTCACCCTTGTTAATGTAAAAATATGGTCACGACAACAAGACACCATCACCTAATATGTCTTTCATCTTCTCTGAGACACTTGATTGTGTCACGGGGATAACGTTTGGCCGCTAAATTTTACAAATTCCCAACTATATTCGAAACATGATGCCATATATTTTGATGATTATGACTCTCTCGTATACATTAGGCCATGAGTTCCTGATACCTACGATCTCTTCTTTGAGCGGTTGGCTGACGTTTTGATCGGCAACATTCTTGGGTTGCAGTTGACCATCGGTTGTCCTGATGCACCACTTTTTTTTCCAGATGGTCATATGAAGGGTCAGATGATAGTTATTTTCCACATACTTGGGAGGGCAAAATCGGTGTCACCGTGGAGACGTCGGCGGCGCTTGATGGTGCTGATGTAGGAAACCACACTTTATAAGGTGGTATCCTGAACCTCCAAGTTATATTTGTACTTTAAAACACTCAATATCATTATATGGACATATAAATAGAGGATTGCAGAAATGATTTTTCTATTTTAAATTAAATTGATATTAAAATAGCACAAAGTCTTGTTTCAGACTGTCTAACTCTTAGACAGGGTCAATGTGTAAGTAATTCTTCCACCATCTCAGAGAAAACTTCCTATGTTTTTGTCAATTATCTCAGACCATATTTGACCAAAAATAACTTTAGCCATATATATAAATGGTGTATACAAATTTAAGATTTAAAAAATAGATGTTGTATGAAATCTAGTAATATCTTACATGATAATGTTATTAACTATATACTCATTGAAATATATGGTCAAACATGACTTGAGAAAGTTGACTTAAACAGAAGAAGCTTTCTATGGGACGGAGGAAGTAGAAGTTATAAATAAGATTAATTTTTTTAAAAAAAAAGAAAGAAACTGGGGGACCTTGCTTTCAATTATCTTAGATTATAAAGCTTTTTTTAAAAAAAGTACAAGTATCATTTCATGTTATTGGAGACTTATTGTATCGTCTCGTAAGAGAAATTTTGGGGGAGAATCCCATACAGTATTGAACGACTCGTTTGACTCTGCAAAACTAGTAAGCAAGTGAGCGAGAATATTTCTATCACGGGGTATCCAAAAGGGTGGATCAACTCCTGATTCCTCGAACATATACTGTATTTGAATGACTGTATCTGCACATGAGAGGGACGACTCCATTTCACCTCTAACCCTACGTATAACTTCGAGTGCATCTTCGACTATACATTCACTTTCCTTATGCACTTCAATTGCCATGCGAACAACTTCCACCAAAGCAAGGGTCTCCGTCAATGTCGCGTCTGCTGCAAATGGTTTCTTCATTGCCACCACTCATCGAAATTTCCTTCAACATCCTGGTACAAAATTCCAAGTCCAATGGCTTCATCAGTGTTACATCCATCAAACATTATTTTACTTCTACCTTCAGGCGGGCACAACATGGCATGTGGGTGAAGCTCGTCTGAGAGTCGCTTCGGCCATTGGTTAGCGTTCTTGAAGCTCCTCGAGTTTTTCAACACTCTCGCCACCAGAAAGTCCGGTGATAGGGCCTTGTCTTTGAAAGTTTATTTTTTAATTTCAATGGAACCACAAAGCATCACACAAATTTATGATCAGTTTAGTTTTCCCTTCCTTGCATGTCACAATCAAATTTTGGAGCCAAAACTCTCCACGAATCCTCCATCCCATCTCGATTGTTTCATGCAGTGCAAGCATTTTCCAGGCCTCCACTGCATATTCACTTTCAAAAAATGTAATACTTGCAAAAACATTTTCCTCACCACAATGCACGCATGCCTTTGTCACTACCTATCGTTCTTTTCTGCAGTTTCTCGTAGCGAGTCAGTGCTGATTATCCAAGCCAAATGTTTGGCTCTCTACAAAATACAAAGTCTCCATAATATAGTCCATAGTAGCCTCTCTGAATCCACCAAAGAAGCATGGTGATAAAGGTATTATCTTGGCGACTCCACTAGAGAGTGGTATGCCAATTTACCTGAATAATTCCTTGTACTTGTATGATGCCAACACCATCGATTCGCGTCAAACACCTGGGGGAGCTGCATGTTCCGAATAATACCCACATTGTTTGGATGAAAATGCTCAGTCAGAATATCCTCTCACCACCAGTGCGTATATTTGTCAATCAAGTCCTCGACTTTAGATAATATTGCAGAGATAGCTTCTACACTCTTAATAAATAAGTCATCTGATCTTGGTATCCACGACTCGTGGTATATGCTCGTTTGAGCCCCCAGTTCGAATATGTTTATGGAAACCAATCCAGAGTACATAAATTCCCTCCATTATACTCCTTCAAGACCAAGAAGGTCGATGTCCACATACAACTTCAAATATGTTGGAATTTGGAAAATACTTGTTCTTGAACACTCTAATTACGAGGGCATTTGGGTGTATAAGAAATATCCATGCTTGATTCCTGAAGAGGGCTAGGTTGGACACCTTTATATTCCTGAAGCCCAGCCCCCATTGTTCTTCGCTCCCATCAACTTCTCCCAAGAGAGCCAGGGACTTTCCGCCTATCTATTGTGGTGTCACCCCACCAAAACATACTTATTATACCTGTGATGTTATCTATGATGGTGTCTGGGATAATAAAGAAGCTTATTGCATAGTTTGGGATAGCTTGCAGAATTGACTTTAAAACAAATACTTTTAGACTATAAAACTAATTTAGCTGAATTTCCCAATCATTTCCTCTCCTCTTTCTCCTATCCTAGGACCGATCTCTCCATGCTCTCTCTCCATTAATCTCCTCTCTTCTCTTCATCTTCATGTTCTCTCTCTGTTCTCTCTCCTCCTCTCTCTAATTTGTGCACAATTTGTCTCAATTATACATGTCTGCATGCAATTCTCTTTCATGGTACGTTTATTGTAGTTTTTTAAATTAATTTGTTAGATGTTGTTACCCTATTTTTTTGCATTATTCAATTTTAGTAATCAATCAATTTTCAAGATGTCGGTGGTGTTTGTGTTACGAAATCAAGTTCCTAATGCCTCGTAGAGTATCTAACGGTATTTTTTTTATCCAATCTACTATTTTTTTCAAGCAATTTTGCAATTTTTTTCTGAAATTTCATGGTTGTGAATGATGTTCCATGCAGTTGATGATATTTTTGTACACTCTTGTTGATTTTTATGCATATATCAATTTTTTGATGTTTATGCTATTTTAGATGATGTTTACGATGATTTTTTTGTTGAATTTCATTTATTTTCATATCATAACTGTTTAATAGAGTTTTGGAGATTTCATATTTTTATAGTAATTTATATTTATTATAATTGATGATGTTTTATACATTTCAATTGATGTAATGCCTCGTAGATCATTTGAAAGTTTTTTTTATGTAATATGTTTTTTTCCAAAAAAAAAAGTGAAGTTTCATCGTTGTGAATGCCGTTTATTGCAGTTGATGATATTATGCACATTTTCGTTGATGTTTTATGTGTGTATCGATTTTGCCGACGTTTATATTTTTCCAGTTGATGTTTATGTGGTTTGCTAAAGTTTCAATTTCAATTGTTGTTTACATTTAGTTTGCTGGTCTTATATTAGTTGATGTTTATATTATTATCATTTTTGTTAATATTTATGAATTTTTTTAGTTGATGTTTAGAAGTTTGTTGCGTTCTAATTTCAGACTTTGGATATTTGATATTAGTTTGATTTTTCTATATGTTATTTTTAATGTTTTGTACATTTTAGTTGATACTTATGTGTCAATTATCACTTTTGTTGATGTTTATACATTTTAAGGTTGATGTTTTGATTTTTAGGTATAATTTATGCATTTTGATGTGACGTTTATGTGTCTATTACCACTTTTGTTAATGTTTATGCATTGTTATTTGTGCATTTTTCAGTTAATGTTTAAGTGTACATATCAGTTTTATTGATATTTATATGTATTCAGTTGGTGTAACTTTCTTTTCTTTTTTTTATCAAGTTTAGATATGTTTGATATTTTCAATTTTTATGCTGATACTTTTTTTTATGTTTCAGTTTTTACAGGGAAGAAGATGATGATAATGACGATGTTTCACATTCTTCTCATTAATTTGACGTTATAGGGATATGTCAAGTTTATGTTTATGGATGATCGGCGAAATTTGGATAAAAAATAATGAAAGTCGGCGAAAAATGACTGTCTTGGATGGTATTAGTGTTTTAAAAGACTTTTTCATAGTCTTTGTTATGATTTAGAAGGATTGAATATTTTGACCATCATGTGTTGTGTGTTTTATTGTGATTGTTGTTGATATTTAACTTATGCAATATTTTTAAGATGAATTATATCAATGGAATACATTTATAATGCACTACGATCATTATATTCTGATCATTCCTTGTGATTCAGGAAAAATGCAGCAGAAGCAGAAACATTTCCATCAAGAACCAAAGAAAATCATTAATTAAACACACTAACTAATGTTCATCAAAATAACCTTATCTAAGAAAATAAAACAATTCCGACCATTTTAAAACTAATGTACATTAACCTATTAGTGTTTCGTTGGGTTCCAAAGCGAGGGAGAGAAACTGAAACTGACTACAAGAGAGGAAGAAGGGAACATCAACTCAGATTCCATAGTTATAGAAACTGACCACAAACTTGCAATTCATGCTATAATGAATCCTGAAAATGGTCCCTGGTAGGTATACCATACCCTATTTCAATTTAACTCTTCCTACTCTAATTTTTCATTTTATTACAGAGAAGCTAATCAACTGGCGGATCTTCTATCCAAGAGATGTAGAATCAGAAAATTGAAGGTTATCTCACAGTTCAAGACTTGAATCAAAAGGAGAGAGGTCAACTCAATCTTGACAAGATTGGCTTACCAAATAAGAGGGCTTCTGAAAGTATCAAAGGGTGAATTTGTGCCTGAAGGTTAAACCTTGTAAAGATCCTCCAATGATCCAAATGCCACATCACATATAATTTTATTTGAGAACACTAATTATGAGGTCTAACCAAGATATCGATCGACACGAGGGTGGAGTTCATTATACTTGGAAGCACCCTAAAATTAGTGTTGTATTTTTGAAGACAATCATATTGTCTTAGATCAGTTTCAAGCAAAATTGTTCGTTTCCTCATGTTCAACATTTTTAAAGACAATTATTACAGGCTTGGTATTACATGTTTGGGGCGCCTATTAATCCCCACCCCACCACACCACTTAGGTGGTCTTAATTTATTTATTTATTTTAAAGCAAGGGAGAGACTAAGGTTTTATTCATTTTTGACGAGAGATCTTCAATTTTTGTGAGTTTTCAAATATCTCCTCGATATGATAATAATTACAAATTGACCTTAAAAGTTACAGAAGGAGAATTTGTCAAGATATGATCTAACTATTAACCGGTCTAACATGAAATTTACTCTTAAAATAAACCGACTTTTTTAAGAACCATATTAGAAATAAAACAAAGGATTGTACAAAGTTTAGATCATCAGTCTTGATCCTTTACGAAATCTATTTTTAAAACTAGTAAAAATCAGAAATCGAAAAAGTACAAACATATCTCCTATTTCCTCCTTAGCCCTTCATGCTGCCTTTTCTGCATTTTTAGCCCATGTTCCTTTCTTGCCATAACTGATACAGACCTGAAACCATCAACATTAGAGTCTTATCTTTTGTCATTTTGGTATGTCTCTACAGTTTCTTCTTCATCTCCCTTACTGATATGTCATTCTCCACCTCCGGTAAACTGAACAATTCCTTCCCATAATCACACTAAAAGTGTTGGGATGATTCTTGCATGAAGAATATTTATGGGGTAATAATTGTGTTTTTGTATTCATGTTCTGGGGTACATTATATAGTAGTACAAAAGACCTATACCAGACTAGAAAAGGTATTCTAATCTAATTACAATTACAAACAATATTACTATTCCTTAATAGTGTGTCAGATCAAAACAGGTTAGGTTGAAATTTGACTCAAATTGACCCATATTGACACATTTGCAATTTTGACCAATTTTCTTTAAAAAATATTTATAAAAATAAAAATAATTTTGTAAAACTACTATCAATTACAAGGCAAAGCCTTGGGATAGATTTTATTTCCATGAATTTATGGAAAGACAGTTTAATTTAGATAATAAAAAGTAAAAAGTCTTAGTTGCAATGTTAAAAATTTATTATGTAACGTGTAGTAGTTATAAAGTTTATAACCCGATTCATGCAACCAAAAAAAATTATCTTCATTTCTTCTAATTTGCACTTTAAACCTTGGTCTTTCCATGACTTTGAAAAAATCGTCAATCAAAAGACGGACTCCAATTATAAGTAATATAATATGAAATATATATTCATAATTATATAAATAAATTTTAGTAAAATTATATGTTTTTAATTGATTAGAAGTATTCCAACTAAGTAAAATGAAAATAATTGTATTTTTCTTTGTTAGATGAATAATTTATAATTAAATAAAACATAATATTATTATTTTAAATTATTGTTTTAAATTATATAAAAATATTTTTTTATTTTTTTAATTATTAATATATTTAAAATTTGTTCATTTTATTTGAATAAATTATAAAATTTACTATAATTTGAGTCAATTTATGTCAATTTGGGATCCAATCTGATCCGACCTGACCTGATTCAAAACTATGAAAATTTTGACCAAATCCAAACCAACACGACTTATTTAATCCTAAATTTTGGATCAATTTAGGTTGGAACAGATGACCCATCCCGCCTCGCGAGTCAGCATGACTAGGCCTACACAGATGTCGTAGCTTTCCCTTCCGCCTATAAGACAAGTTGTGGAAAACGTGGGTCAACATGAGTAGGCCTACACAGATGTCGTACGTTTCCCTTCCGCCCACAAGACAAGTTGTCCGGAAAACAAACAAGACAAAGGCACTTGTGGACAAGCAGAATAATGATGAAAGAGAATTGAAGTGTCACACGGCACGAGGTTTAGTACCTGGTCCATCTCCTGCATGGCTGCATGCATTAAACATGTGTAAAAGGTACATAGTATATTACAACGGAGTTGTACTCAAAAGAAGAAAAATAGTTGTTTTATTACACTAACTTTATAAATATCTAACACAATTATATTATTACTTATGATAAAAATTTTGTATAATTCCGTCTCACAGTAAGGTTAAGGTTAAATAAGAGTTATTACAAATATTATATAGGGATGGAGTTTTAAATACAATTTGTAGAAAGTTTAGGGAATAAGGAGAGATTTGGGTATAAAAATTATTTTTAGAGGGTGCAGGGCACAAATTGAGGAACTGAGGATTTCGGGTCATAAGAATCTCGCAAGTAAAAATTTTGGTTTAGAGAAATTTGCATGTCAAATTTTCCCAATTTTCGCCCGATGCTCGCTTTTTAACTATTAGAGTTGATGTTTCATTTCTTATACTTGATGTTCCATCCAAAACTTTTGATATTTTAATGTGCATTATAATTTCTCGTGATACTTGTGATACTTGATGTTTCTTTTACTTTCAACTATTATAATTTAATGCGTATTTAGTATTTAATTTAATATTTAACTATATTCACGTATGATTTTGGTGTTTATAATATTTAATTATTTTAATTTGATGTATTTTTTAATATTTAAATATTATATGTGTATTGAGTTTATTTATTTGATATTTTAGTTACCATACTAATTTGATGTTTATTTTTAGTATTTATTTGATTTTTAACTACATTCAATTTAATGTTTTTTTATTTGATATTTAACTATTTTGATTTGATGTATATATTATTATTTTATTTGATAAATATTTTTATAATCTAAGTTTTTATTTAAGAGTCCGTTTCTTGAAAGATAATCTTTTCATAAGTCATGGAAAGACCAAGGTTTAAAGTGTAAATTAGAATAAATGAAGATAAAAATTTTGGGTTGCATGAATCGGGTTATAAATTTTATAATTACTACAGGTTGCATAATAAAATTTTAGTATTGCAACTAGGACCTTTTACCTTTTATTATTGTAATTAAACACATCTTTGCATAAGGTTATGGAAAGACAGTTTTTCCCAACACTTTACCTTTATTTAATTCTGTTTACTTTTAATGTGATGTGGTAATTAGTTAGATGTGTGTTTTACACATTAAACCGAAACACACTCAACAATAAACACATATCTCCAGCCCAAATCCGATTTCAACCCATAACATTCACCACCAACCAGATCGAACCTGGTTTAAACTTTTTTTTAATTGGATATGTATTTTGGTATTTTATTAGATATTTACTATTTTATTTTGATGTATATTTTATTTTTTTCATTCAATGTTTAATTAATTTTAAATAGTTTTTAAATTAAAAATGATAATTTGATGTGTGTTTTTATTATTTTTGTTTAATGTTTATTTTAATATTTGACTATATAAGTTTAACATGATTTTTAACTGTTTTAATTTGATGATTGACTATTTTAATTCTAATACTCATTTTACAGATGCGGTCTCATGTGAGACAATTTAAACTTTAAACATGGACATGGCAAACCACATTCCTATAAGTTTTGAGGCCAAAACATAAATATTTTATTTTCAGTGCCTATTTTTAAAAATCCAAAAAAATACAGAATCTTTCTGAAAAGCACACAAAAACATCATCTTCCCCAATTCTTCTTCACATCTCTGCTCCTGCATGCAAACTGAACGGAAAACCTACAAATATATATATATATATATGAAAGAAAATATCAAATAAAATATCAACAATTTTTTTGCAAAACATCAAATAAAATAATAATAAACTTAAACAACAACTAAAACTAACAAAAAATATATCATCACCTAAAAATCATAAAACATCAACTAAAACCAACAAAACATAACATAATTGTCAAACTAAAAGGCTTAAAATATTAAATTAAACTAACGAAACTTATAACTTCAATTGTTTTTATAAAATATCAACATCAAAACGTAAATGTTCAATTAAATATCAATAAATTACAATTGAAAGTAGTATAAAAACTAATAGAATATAATTAACTAATTAAATAGAATAAACATAACCTACAATAGCATAAGCATCAACAAAATTGATATAAATGTATAAACATCACTGAAAATTTATTGAACATTATCAAAAACAATAACCTCAACAAACGTATAAAATATCAACCGAAATAAACGTCAACAAACAACGTGTAAACATCAACAAACTAAAGCTCAACAGATTACGTGTAAACATCCACTGAAAGATAATTAGTATTTAATTACCGAGTTAAATTGAGAAGCTTTCACGAGCAGCAATCTTGGAATTTGAATCTCCTCCACGGCTCCGACATCAATCTGCACCCTGCTCAACCGCACTCGGCTCCGACTCAACACAATCTGCCCACTCACCATGTTGGCTCGCTGAGCCAACTCAATGGGATTGATTTTCTGAGCAGGCTTGGTTCGGTGGGAATGATAAGCTTCTACGTCGAAATTCCGTTGATTTTGCTGCAAATTAAATACTCCCAAATAACACAAACAAAATTCCGTAACTCCTGTGGGGCACTGGGGATCGGAATGGAGACAATGAGAAAATATTCAAAGAAGAACGATGAGAAAACAACGACGGTGACATTTGCACCGAGAAACGAAGGAAGAAGAGGATGAGAACTTACACAGAAGGTGATGTTGCCTTTCTGAGAGAGGAAAAAACTAAAAAATCATCGCGGATGAATCTGAAAGCGAGGAAAAGGCAGTTCTCTGGAGCTCAAGGCGGAGTTGTAGTGGTTGGAATTGGGGGAAGGGTTTCAGATTAATAATTCAGGAAATTTGGTATGTATATGATATAATTTTTTTGATAATTTCATGATAGATCCCCAAAATTATTTGCAGCGCTTAAAAAGAACTCCATCCCAATTTAAATTTTCAATAATTGCGTGATGATTCATCTCTAAATTTTAGACTGCCACAAACAAGACTTGGTGTATTTTTAAAGTTTTTATTTTGATATTTAATATTTTGGTTTGATTTTTATTATTTTCACTTGATGTTAAACCTTTTTTTACATAATGTGTATATATTTAGATTTGAGTTTTAGATGCCGGACCCAAACACATATTCAACCCAATTAACAAATCCAAATAAAAGATATGATTTCACCTAAATCCACCCGGGTCAGGCACCCCCACCGAAAAATGAGCTAAAGTAAGCAAAAACACAATTTCCAGGGCTAAAAAATGAGACTGCAAAATTGAGTGAAAACACTGTTCGTCTCAGCGCTGTCGAGAGATGCAAAGTCGATGGCTACCAGATGAATTCGTCTTCTCGGCCCTGCTCCCGACGATACAAATCAATTGCCATCATTGTGAGATTCATCTCCCAGTAATACGAATCGATGAAAATGGGCTAAACCCGACAAAAACATCGTTCCCAACGCTACAAATTTGATGCCTGGGCGACGAGTTCATCTCCTTGTCATTGGAGATTCATCAACAGATTACGGGGATGACAGCGCACAGAGACGACGACAATGCATAATCAAGCATAGAAGTGACGGCAACGACGCCAGAGACCGTGGAAGAAAGCGGTGGAAGATTCTTGCGAAGGTATCAACCCCTAAGATTCTGTTAGGTTTTTAATAAGAAACCCTAATCAAAAGTATTAATCTCTTAGCCCACATATTTAAAAACATACTATTATTATTATTTCTTATTTTTTCGTATGTCCCAAATCTCATCATGAGAAGGTTTTGTAAAATACGGACTAAATTTTTTTCAGAATAATGTCAAGAGATAGCTTGTGATGTGGTGACAAGGATTGGTGGTCCGTCTGCGTGAAACATGCTACAGTGCGTATCACGGGCTCGCAATAAAGGAAACTGACTGTTTTGGAACTAAACGCCCTAGGTTTTGGTAGTTTTCCCATTGTCAAGAAATCACAAAATCTTAGAATGGCGATTTTTATGCTCCACCCAAACCCAATCCAAAAACTACACGTGGGCTCAAAAATCACTCTTAATTTTTTCCATTCTATTCATTAATTTTTCCATTATCATTTAAATAATTTTTCCGTTAGAGAAAATTTAAAATGTTAAAATTAATAATACATTAATTATTTTTAAAGTGCACTTTCAAAATTTAATTTGTAATTTGTTTTATGTTTGTAATAATTGGTTAGACTAGATCAATATTTTTGTATTTGTTTTAATTTTTCTAATCGTAATACTTGATCGTTGCAAATGTAATATTTTTTTAATATTGATTTTTATTTTACTCAATTTGTCTTATTATTTAATGAGTGTGTTTCTTAAGCTGATACTCCCAATTCTCTCTCAATTTTCTCTCAATTCTAATCAACTATAGTATCTACTGATAACGGTAACCTGCAACTACTCCCCCACCATAAGCTCGCCAGAAACAACCACTACCCACCGTAGCCTAAACCTAATTCCCATGGTGCCTCCGCCTCTAAGTGCGAGCCCGCCCTCGTACGCTGTTATGATGAAATCCAACTCTAATTGTCACTTAACTATTCAACATGAGAAGCTGCAGCTATCTCCAACAACCAAATTTAAGGGAGAAATCACGGTGCTATTCAAAGAGGAAGAAATAGCCCAGCCATTCCAAAAACATCTGATAGGGAAGTTCGCCAGAGGCCAGCCAACTCTGGAATTCATACGGCAGCAATTCAAAAAGATAGAATTCAAGGGAAAACCACAATCACGGCGCTTGATCACCGACATATCTTCATCAAATTCCACCACGACGAAGATACCCCAAGGTACTGGATTAAGAGAAACTGGAACCTCACCGGAAACCTAATGAAGGTGCTGAAATGGACAAATGATTTTGATGTCAACGAGGAGCCTCCAATTGTGCCAATCTGGGTAAACATCGAATTCCCTCCTGTTTACTTCTTGCATCCTGAATCAATCCCTCACATTGCAAATAGGTTAGGCAACCTCATTTTTGCTGACCCACCTACGTAGAACCTAACCCGTCCCTCTACCATTAGAATTTGCATAGAGATGAACCTTACCTCTGCTTTCCCTAACCGAATTAGGCTTGGATCCAGCACAGAGAGAAAATGGTATAACATTACATATGAGGATCATCCCAAGTACTGTTCCAAATGTGCAAAAATAGGTAACTCTATTCAAGAATGTAAACTGGGAAGAACTAATAAACCACAGGGACATGAGGGGCAGAACACAATTGTAAGCAAGGAAATATAAAATCCTATCTCTAAACCTCCATATACGACCACTCAAGTCTGGTATCCTATCCAAAATAAAACCCAAACAAAGACTGAGGTACACATTGACTCCGATGAAGAGATCGAAGTATATGAAGATGCTCAAAATCTGTTCAAGGTTCAACACGAGGAGACACAAGTGACCAACAGAAACCCCCGGTCAAGCAGGCCTTCTCAACGTGAAAAGAAAGATCAAGATCAAGATCCCCATTCTGGAGGGTAAAGTCAACACATTCGGCCACTTAGTCATCATATCAAGCTCAAAAGAATAATAGGGGCTGGAGATCTTTAGATGATATAGTCAGGAAAAACAAGATAAGCCCCTCTCACATACAAGACAGACATGCTACTCTAAAGGAACTCAAGAGCTTCAGTAATCGTTTCTCTTTATTAACTAATAGAGCTGAAGACAATCAGGAAGCACATCCACATCAATATAACACAATCCTGGTGGAGGAAGATACCTCAAACAAATCTGCTGAAGCTACTGGAAGATCACCTGGAGTTATTGGAAAATCACCTGGAGGATCACCAAGAGCTGGGATAGAACAAACAAAAGATGAGACAGGCTTCACCATATTGGAGAATAAAAATGACCAACTACATACTCAAGCTAACAAGGAGGAGCAATGTCATAAATCGGGTAACACTGAACCCAACTCTGATAGAAGGTTCTTTAATTCTCCCAATCTAATTATGACTCGTGCTAAAAAGAAATCCACAGTTTCCCTATGAATTGCAAGATAATAACATGGAACATTAGGGGATTAATGAAGGGAATAGTCAGACTGAAAAAGTTAGTTCACACTCATAGGTTAGAAGCTCTAATACTGATAGAACCAAAGCGGGCATTAAATAAACTAAAGGACTACAAAAAGCAATTAGGATTTGATGACACTTTTGCTCTGGATGATAGTGACATTTGGATTCTGGTTAAAAACACCTTCAATGCACAATTGGTTAATAAACATGAAAGCTTTCTGCATCTATCATTCACACATAATATCACTGGAAAAGAATTTCATGTCATAGCTGTGTATGGTAAACGGACTAGATTAACAAGATTGAAAATGTACACAGATCTGGAAATGATATTGTCCAATGTTGATTATCCTTGCTTAATGAGTGGATATTTTAATGCAATCCGTAGCATAAATGAATATAGGGGTAGAGGATCTCATAGTGCAAATTCCATTAATGATTTTAACTCTTTCTTAACTGCTAACAACTTTAATGAAATAAACATAGTAGAAAACCCTTTCACATGGACTAATGGTAGAAGAGGAATTAACAGAGTTGCTGAAAGATTAGATAGATTACTTGGAAATATTGCTTGGTTTGATAAATTCATTAATTCTTCTGTCCAGACCTTAGCTAGGGGAAATTCAGATCCTAATCCATTGGTCTTAAACATCCTAACCTCAGAGAAACAGTATCCTAAGCCATTTAGGTTTCAGTCTATGTGGTTCAATAGAGAAAATTTTGTAGACTTTATAAGAGATAATTGGGAACAACTTAAATCAACTCAAGTAATGGTAGGTATGGCACTAAAACTGAACAGATTAAATTTTTTTCTTAAAAGCTGGAACAAAAATGATTTTGGAAATGTTTTTGATAATGTATTGGAGGCAGAAAATGTAGTAGCGACCCTAGAAATGGAATTAGATAATGACTATACCTTAGAGAGCCTAATACGGTTAAATGAGGCAAATGCTAAGTTGACAAAAAAAATTGAAAGAAGGGCAGGACTTTTGGAAACAAAAAACAAGAATGAAATGGCTAAAAACTGGAGATTTGAATACTGCTTTCTTTCATAATAGTGTCAAGGATAAGCATTCTAGGCTCAGAATAAACAAGATCTAAAAGAAGGATTGAAATTGGTTAGAGGAACATGATTCCATAGGTGAACATGCAGTGTCTTATTTCCATAACCTTCTCTCTGATGAATGCACAGATCACTCAGGCTATCATATAGACTACCTTCTAAAATTCATCCCCCAGGTAATCACTGAAACAGATAATATCAAACTATTAAAACCTGTGGACTTAGATGAACTACATAAAACTGTGTTTAGCCTTAGTAAAGATAGTGCACCAGGTCCAGATGGATACATTGGAATCTTTTACAGGAAATGTTGGCCATTTATTAAGGAAGATCTTTTACAAGTTGTGAATGAATTCATGTGTGGGGTTAGGGTTCCTAAATCATTTGGAAGTACATTAATAACCCTAATTCCAAAAACACAAACTCCCAGGGAATCTAAGTGAATATAGGCCAATAAGCTTAACCAATTTCTCTAACAAAATCTTTTCAAAGATTTTAGCAGACAGAATTAGGCCTTTACTTCCTAAGTGCATATCACATGAACAATCAGCATTTATTAAAAATAGATAAATTGCAGATAATATTTTAGTAATGCAAGAGATGGTCAGGTTGCTGGACTCTAAAACAGAATCTATGAACATGATAGCTAACATTGATATGTCAAAGGCCTTTGATCGTGTTTCATGGCCTATGCTAAACTCTCTTTTGCTAAAGTTTGGATTTCATGGTCATATAGCTTATCTTATTCTAGGTAACATTAACAGTTCATGGTTCTCAGTACTCATAAATGGAACCCCCGATGGCTTCTTTAAACCTACTAGAGGTTTGAAGCAAGGGGATCCACTTTACCCTACTCTCTTTAACCTAATCACTGAATTGCTTAATAAGGGGCTGAAATTCATATTCCATAACAGCTATATTGACAGATTGATCTTACCTAGAGGAGCTGAAGCAATCACACATTTATCCTATGCTGATGACACTGCAATTTTTTTAAAAGCAACAACCAAATCCCTTAAAATTATTGTCCTCTTCCTTAAGAGCTATGAAGTGGCAACTGGTCAAAAGATTAACTACCAAAACAGTGCTTTCTTTACTGTTAAAAAAACAAGCTCATTAAGGATTAACATAATTAAGGCTACAACTGGTATGTTGCAAGGCAGGTTCCCTTTCATCTATTTAGGTGTTAATATTTTCAAAGGTAGGAAAAGAAAAATCTATTTTCAGAACCTGGTGGAAAGAATTAACACTGAATTAGGTAAATGGAATAATAAATGGCTTAACCAAGCACGTAGGATAATCTCAATCAAACAAGTGCTTCTAAGCATTCCTCAACTTACCTAATGCATAATGGCACCCACTGCACACACACTTGATACAATCAGCTCCATCTGCTCAAATTTTCTTTGGAGTAAAACAGAAATAGGATTTAGGAAACACTGGAAAGCTTGGTCATCACTATGCTATCCTAAAGAAGAAAATGGGCTGGGATTTAGAGATTTTAGGACAGTAATTTAATGGATTCCCTGTTTAGTTATGGTGGAAGGCTCAATAAGGTAACACTCTCTAGGAAAAATATATTTGGTCAATGTAAAAAACTAAAAGAAACTTAGAGGCATGGAGAAGAGTAGTTTCTGTTACAGCTTTTGCAGATTCAAACTCTCAAATTCTGATTGGGGAAGGGAACTGTAGATTTTGGGATGCCAACTGGTTGGGGAATGGTCCTTTATGGCAGATATGGCAACAGACAACAGTTATCCCATTCCCTGAGCTTCAGGTTAAGGAATTCCAGCAACAAAAAGATTTTTTCCTGTCAATTCTTCATGGATTACTGCCAAAACAGATCCTACAGAAGCTGAGGGAAGAATTCATACTGGCGGAAAATAAAGATGAGATGATATGGAGACCAACACCTAAAGGTAAATTCACACTTTCTTCTGCAATCTAGAGGCTAAGAAGGAGGAGAAACCAGGTACAGTCACCCATCAAAATCTGGAACAGGTATGTCCCTCCTAAATTCTCTATTTTCATGTGGAAATTTTTTAATGGAATCTTACCATTTGATAATGTCCTAAAAAAATGGGAATAACAGTAGCTCTAAATGTGCACACTGTGATCATATTGACATACTCACACACTTCTTCAATGAATGTCCAGTTGTTGTACAAGTGTGGGATTTTGTTTTTCAAACTATAGGCTTTCATGCTAGAACATTTAACCATATATTTGATAGGTTGTCTTGAATATTATCATACCAATATTGCTCAACAACTAGAGTTAGAGTTATACACACTTTAACAGTAATTTCTTGTTGGATGCTATGGAAATCAAAGAATAATCATGCTTTTAATGGAACAACTTACATTATTCAGTACATTATCAAGCAAATTAACTCACTATCCTCTCAAATTCTGAACATTAACTCACTGATGCATTATGATGACTGTAATGAGTTCATCTCCACTGGGTTCTTGACATCCCTTAACAGAAAACCAAAAAATAAAATCATCTTGGTTAGTTGGAGGCCTCCAGATCAGGGATTCAAAGTAAACACAGATGCCTCATTCAAACCTAACTTTTCTTCAACTCTTGGCTTTGTTGTTAGAAACTCATCTGCAGATTGTATATTCTAAGGATCATAGATCATTCAAGCGGAGGATTCATTGCAGGCTGAAATCTTGGCAGCTTTAAGGGCCATTAAGGTAAGTATTGAACATAATTTCTTACCTCTAACTGTGGAACTTGATTGTTTGCAGGCGATCAAA
>JAULKM010107423.1:0-23916 GCA_032355605.1 Rubia tinctorum | reverse complement strand
CATAACCCTTGAATGTTTGATCAAGACGTGGAATGTCTTCATTTATGGTGGTAGTCGTACCCTGATCTCCATCAGTGTGATTCCCATATCACCAAGAAACTAACGCAACCAAACAATTTCACAAGTAGTCGAAGCCATGGAATGATTCTCAACTTCTGGAAAGGAGCAAGAAATAACTTCATGTTTCTTACTCTTCTAAGAATTGAGTGGGTCTCCAAGAAAGATTTAGAATCTAGTGGAGTTGGGATCCTCAGGATCACCAGCCCAAAACCAGTACATGAAGGAGGCATTAACGTCAGTTAAAATGGCTATTGGACAGTGGTTCCTGATCCGCACTCCGAGGGGTCACTAGTAAATCACCTTTTTTTCACGAGAGAATCTACTAACTCAAAGAGAGCTTAGGAGATCAAGGATATAATTTATAAGTTGCTCCCGTACTCACTACTAAACTACCAAAAGGGTAGATAGTGGAAAGTCCGGAGTCATCCACATAAATGCTAGGAATTTAAAAGTTAACTATGCAAAACTCGCAATCGGGTCATCAATTCGATTGCGTGTTGGGAATAGTCAATGTTGCGGACAAGGTTTTGGGGAGTTTTTATATATCAACTACTGAACATGCAAGAACAAGAGGGTAAACTATATCAAGCTAACACTTGGGGATATTTGCATTACATGATCGGTAAAGCACTTTGATCCTAGATTCTATCAATTAGAAGACATATAAACCTATCCAAATGTCTATGTCATATTATGGTCAATAATCAACACTTCCATTTGTCTGTCACAGAAAGGTGCCCATGTCTGATTCAATCGACACTACCTCGTAATTAGGAAAGTGCGTCAAGTGGTCCAACCGTTATGCACTCCTATTCCCCGTAAAGAATTACATCACGGGCATCCACTATGAATGCTTCTTCCTAGGCCTAGAGAGGCAAATGGATTGGCATCTCATGATGACTCTAGAGTTGAAACAACGATGGTCGCTATATTACAACCCTACTTGCTACAAACTATCATGCTCTAACCAATCGGGCTAACATTTTATGGTCATACTGGTGTACGATGATGCGTCACCAAACCGTCACCAATAAGTCTGCCGCTTCTTTGGCTGGAACCTAGAAATAAAGCCCCATGAGTTGTCTGGGGGGAAGATCCTCCAATGATAAAGTCAGGAAGTGTGTTGGAATCAGGAATAAATAGTTGAGTATACAGTGTTACCTCTTTTCTTTATGGCAACTATTTTGTTTTCTTGTGATGCAAGTCTGAAGCTCTTTCTTGGGCCGAACCAATGGTTATTACCAAAATAATATTACTTCAAAGGTAATGAGAGGAACCTAGGCCATCTAGGCTAGGCACTTGGGCCTAGCATAAATAGTTCACTATCAATAAGCCCCTAGAAAGTTGCAGGTATGACCTTCAGGTCCCCCATGATAGTTTATTGATTTGTCCTTCGAGATGGTTCATTCAAACTCATCGTAGGATGAAGAATACGATTTTTGAGCCCCTTGCAGGTTCAAGGGTTTGTCCTTGGGGTCAACTCGGGGTGCGGCCCTTGAATTTATTTATTCCACGGGGGATCGACCTTCGAGTCGGCTTCAAGTCCAACCTTCAAATGGATTTATCCATTGAGGGTTTGACCCTCGACTTCTAATTTTGACTAAGGCCAGAGGGTTATGGCTCCACCTTCGAACCTGTCCATTTGCATAAAGCCAAAGTCCTCGGCATCAAGAAACAGGGAAGCCTCGATCTCATGTTTATGAGAGGGCTCCGGCAAGAGAATGGGAAAGGGCGTGAAGCGCGAGACGCTCACTCCTTTCCCCAAACGCATGATGTCAATGGTGGATTCCACGAGTGCCACCTTTCTCATAAATATTGGTAATCTCTCACCCACGCAGCCCACTACCCCAAGTCTCTACTTAAGGCAATCATTACCTTTATCTTCTTTTATATAAGCCGCCACAATTTTTCCACGATATCCCAAGTCTCTGTTATCCACGATTTTTCCTCCTTTACCATCATTACTGTTGTTTCTTTGTTAAAACTACATTGGCTCAGTGTTTCGACCATCAAATGCCTCTGGGACTGCAGGTCTAAGTATGATGATGCCAGCTTACTCAAGGCGTCAGCCTTGTGGTTCTTTTCTCGATGGACATCTGTTAGAGTGTAATGATGGAATTCTTTAAGGAGGGGCTTCACCACTACGAAGTAGTGTTACAAGCTTCTTTCCCTAGCCTCGTATTTACCCTTGACTTGCTGGACCATAATTTGGGAATCACTAAATATTTCCAATCTTTGAACCCCAAAGTCTTGTGCTAGGCGAAATCCTGTGACTAGTGCTCTGTATTCCGCTTCATTGTTCGTTGCCTTGAAGTCAAAATGTAATGCATAGGGATTTGTTTTTCTCGGGGCTTGTTAGTATGACACTGGCCCCACTTCCCCCTAGTGGGATGACCTATCAATGTATAGTTGTCACGTTTCCTCAAACTCTCTTTCATTACCAAATTCTATTGGCTCTATGGTTTCCACAATGAAATCATCTAAGTCTTGACTCTTAGGAGTTGTTCTTGGGAGGAATTAGATATCGTGTTCCCCCAGTTCGATTGCCCATTTATCATCCTTCCTGAGGCCTGAGGCCTAAAAAACACCTATCTTATTGGACGACTGGTAAGCAGAATGATCATATGGCTTTGAAAGTAGGATTGAAGCCGTCTCGCCACAGGGACTAGGGCCAGTATTAACTTCTCAAGGGAAATATATCGTGTTTCTAAACCATGCATTGCCCTGCTTACGAAGTAGATGGGGTGCTATGCCTTTTTTCTCTTTTACCAAAACTGCACTTATTGGTAAGGGTAGCCGAGATGTACAGGTAAAAATCTTCCCCCCTCTCTAGCTTTATGAGGGTGGGCAAGCTTCGCAAGTACTCTTTTAAGTCCTGAAAATCTTGTTCGCACTATTCTGTCCATTCAAAGTTTTTGGCCTTTTGAAGCACCTCATAGAACAGTAGGTGTTTCTCGGTACCCTTTGAGAGGAAACGACTGAGTGCATTTAGTGATCCGGTGAGTCTTTGGAAGATCTTAATTGTTCGAGGGGGCTTCATGTTTACCAAAGCTTTGACATTTTCCGGGTTCACGTTAATCCCCTCTTCCGAGACCATGAATCCCAGAAATTTTCAGGCTCCCACTCCAGTCGCACACTTCGTTGGGTTCAGCTTTAGGCTGGCGTCTTGAAGTCTTTGAAAGGTCTCTTCGAGATCCAACAATATTTGGTCGTAGTTCTTGCTTTTTACTACCATGTCATCCACATATATTTCCATATTCTTGCTTATTTAATTTTGAAGAGCTTATCGACCAATCTATCTTCTTATAACAGAATGTCCTGACGTCAGTAATGAATGACATCTTTTTCTTATCCTATTCCGTTATGAGTATTTGGTGGTAGCCTTTATGGGCATCGAAGAAAGCGAGTACCTCATATCCTTCTATGGATTTGACCTATGTATCGATTGAAGGCAAGGAGTAGCTATCCTTGGGACATTTTTTGTTGAGATCTGTGAAATCTATACATATTCGCCAAGCGCTATCATGCTTGGGAACCATTACGGGATTTTCTAACCACTCTGGGTAAAATACGTCTTCAATGACCTATGTTCTTCTAAACTTCCTCTTTTATAGCCTCAGTTCTTTCAAGGGAGAACGACCTTCTTTTTTGCTAGACGGGTTTTTGAGATGAGTCGACATTCAGCCTGTGGACCATCAACTGTTTAGTCACCCCTGTGAGATCGAATGTGCTCCATGAAAATACATCTGCAGGGTCATTGAAGAGATCTTTTATTTTTTCCTTTTGCTGTAAGTGGTATCCTTTTTCCTATGGCCACTTTCTCGGATGATCGAACGGTAAGCGGTTTAGTGTCCGTAGGTTCGACTTCCCCATTTATGAAAGCTACTCTATCCCCCTTCTTTGCTTCTTTGAGGGCTATTTCCAAACAGCTTCGAGCTACCGGCTAATTCCCCTGATTACTGTTATCCCTTTCCTGGTAGGGAATTTCATCGTTAGATGATAGAGGGACCATATAGCTTGCACCTGGCACACCCAGGGCCTTCCCAATATCACATTGTGGGGGGGGGGGATATGGTATCGATGAGGGCAAAGCTGCAATCGACTGTCACTTCTTTATCTCCATAAGCCACTCTGTTCGGGAGGTTTATTACACCCAAAGGAAGCACCGTCTTCCCAGTGAAGCCAGATAGTGGGGAGGTGGTTCTCCTTAAACTATCATGCCTTAGACCTAGCTGGTCAAAGCAGCTGGCAAACATCACTTCCACCATGTTGCCATCGTCTACGAACACCCTTTTGACGTAAATTTTTTTGATTGTAGCGTGGATCACCAATTTGTCCGTATGGGGGATTTGACTGGGTACTGTGTTTGTTTCTGAGATGGTTATGGCTTCCTCAGGTCGAAACCATTTCTGGAGGGGTTTTCCAAGGGGGATATATTGGGATTGGGCTTTCATGATGGTATTCGAGGATTAGACACTCACCACCACATTGATGAATTTGATCACTCTATTTGCCCCCTGGCCACAATTCTATCCGCTCGAGCTTCCTGGTCGGTCCTATAATTTTCTCTTGGTTGAGGTTCTGTTCGTTCCCCATCATTCCCTTGTTGGTCTCGACCGCCTCCATCGGATCCCTTTTGTAGGGTCTCCAGTGACGATGTCCTCCTTTAACTTTCGAGGAGCCTTCTCCCTTTGGTCTTTCAATGCAGTCCGAAAGTAGGTTTTCTATTGAACATCTCTCGATCAACCTTTTCAGATGAATGCTATCATTTGTGTCATGGCCACACTCCTTGTGATGATTACATAACTTGGGAGAATCCCTCTTTAAAGGTATGTCTTTTCCGGAAGGGGAAGTCTGAAACAAACCTTTGTGGATGTAGTGTATGTCCGACTAAGTCTTGTTCAAGAGGATGTAGCTCTCGAAGCCATTGTTTGAAGCCTCCATCCATTTTGGCCTCTTCACATTTATGCTCTGTAGCTTACTCGATCTTTGAGTATAGTTCAACGATTTCTTGCAGCTGCTGTAAGGTTTTTGATTTCTTCAAGGCCAGCTTCTTATACAGGTCAAGGTTGGACACTCGTTCATATAGCCCAGGATTACATCAACCTCTACACGGTTGATCAAACTGAGGCTTTCGTCTACGTATCAATGGTAGAATGCTTCTGTCGATTCGCCCGACCTCTGCTTGCTTTGGTAAAGGTTGGTCAAGGTTTTGGTGAACCGTTTCTTTTGAAAGAACTGGCTCAGTATGGTCCTTCCAAAATATCTGTAGGAATGCAACGATCTCTTTCCAAGCTTGTTGAACCATTCTTGGGGTTTTTTCGTAGGTAACTCCCTACCAACTTACACGTCAGCTGCTCGTTGAAGTCCCTCAAATTCATTAGACTGAGGAAGGTTTGTATAAATTTGCGGGGATCTGTATCTCTGTTGTACGTGGGGAGCCCTTTGGGTGGCTTTACATCGGTAGGCCACCGAGTTTGCATGATTGCAGGGATAAAAATGGTTGCTATAACTTGGCCCAATAGCCCAATCAGTTTTCCAGCTCCATTGCGATGAGGTAGCTTAACTCGCCTCCAACATGCAGGTCCATGTACTGGCTTGAAAAAAAAATATATTTATCTACAGTAAAGTTTTGATACATATGGTTCGAGGCCATGTATTTAGGCCATGGTCCTCCCATGGAAGAACAGTAATACATCTGCTACTGCCCTTGGTGATAAGGGTCATATGAGGGGATCTCCATTCGAGTCCATGGATGCATTTGGTTTTCATATCCGTGGTGGTGCCAGATTAGCCAAGACCCCGGGCGAGGAATCATTGGATTTGGCATGTGGGGGCCGAAATGGGCACCAAGTATGCCAACATCATGCCCAAACTAGAGAACGTAGGTTGAGATTGACCCTGGGCCCCTATCTCCAAGTCCATTAGGTAGGACGCTCTCTAGGTGACCTGTAGCTGAAATCTCGGCTGCATTATCAAGGCATCGAGAGTGGGGGCACTACCTGCTGCTGGATCATTCTTTGGTAGAGCATCGAGGGATCGACTTGATAGCAAGCAGATCTAAGGGTCTGAGCTAGCTGCGCTAAATCTTGCTGGGACAAGGAAGGCACACTATTCGTGCCTTGACTAGTTCTAGCAGTCCCTATGGTCGCTTCTACCTGCGAGTTCGCTGAAGCTTCCGTGAATTGCGGCTCATCTTCTCTTTGCTGATACACTTGGCTTTGTGAGGCATGAGCTTCAATACCTTCTACTTAGGGTTCAGCGCTAACCTCCATTCGCCTGGAAGACATAGCAGCCTTGATTTGAGACCTCTCAAGCATCAGCATTATCAAGATCTGGTCAATAACTACCCTCGAGAGTCTGTTCCTGGTACTTGAAGGGGCTAGGGGTTAGACTGAATGTTCATGCTTTTCCCCCTTTTCTCCCCTGATAGGGGGATTGTACTTCCTCACCGGCGTCTAAGGTCCTGCTTTTTTACTCTTTCGCTTCTATACAATGCGTTTGTCGTAGAAGCGGACATGAACAGTGAGACTCACAAATCTGACAGGCGGTCCCACTAGGCATGCCAACTTGATGCACCACCAAACTGTCGTCTATGAGTCTGCTGCTTCTTTGGCTGGAACCTGCAAAATAATGGCCCTGGAGTTATCCAGGGGGAAGAGCCTCCGATGATAAGTCAGAAAGTGTGTTGGAATTAGGAATTAATGGTTGAGTATACAATGTTACCTCTTTTCTTTATATAGGTTGGTAGGTAAGGCAACTGTTTTGTTCTCTTGTGATGTAAGTACTGTAGTTTTTCCTTGGGCCGGCACAATGGTTATTAGCCAAAGGATATTACTTTGAAGGTAATGAGAGGAATTTGGGCCAGCTAGACTAGGTACTTAGGCCTAGCATAAATGGCTCACTATCAAACGGTCATCGGAATGATACACGCGACATACATGCATACACCCATGTACCCGAAGACTCGTATTCCCCCTATTACCTTAGTGAACACTCCCAATAGAATAATCAAGCCTAGCGCCTTTATATGAAAGATATACTACGATGTACGTCAATCTAAGGATATCTTATATGTATATAGAAAGAATGTAAAGAACAAGTTAAGCATAATATTCATTAACATGTAAGCATAGGGTGATTTATAATCTCACAGAGTATCTACCAAATCACAAATGCAAATTTAAATTCCCAAGAAAATGAACTACTCCTTAATCACTGAAACCAATATTTTCATTGGATTCAATAACCTTAGGGAAAAAACTAAGATGATTAAATAAGAGAGAAGGGTTATTCACTTTCTCTCTCTACATACTCTTAGAAAACTAGGAGAGTGAAAATAAAAATAGCTAAACTTCTCCCCAACTCAAACCCTAGTAGACATAGGTCCCTTTATATAGTAGATAGGAAATGAGCCTTGAAGAGGCCCTAAAAAGGCAAGGTAAACCCAAGTTGGCCGTTGGCACGGGCTGTGCAATAGCACACGGGCCGTGCAATAGCCCACAGCCAGTGCAATAGTCAACGGCCCATGCAATAGAAAACACGTTGCTGGCTAGAATTTGTTTCCTTCCATCTGAGTGGCACGACCATGCGTTTCTTCGCAGGCCACCGGCTAGAAGGATCTTTTGAGTATCTCAACTGCACGTCCTGTGCAATACTTTGCTGGCTGCCGACTGGGAGATAATTTCTTGGAAAACTTATGGTGCGGCAGTGCATTTCTTCACGGGACATGGGCGGCTGGTCTTCGAATCTTGGCTATTTGGGAGCATGGGTCGTGCAATACTTCATACTTAGCTGCATGAGCCTTTATCAGAGCACATGCTATGCAATTCATTGCGATTCATTCCTTTACTTAAGCACCACACCATTTACTGGCACGAGCCATGTAATAGAACACGACCATGCCAGTTTTATAACTTATCGGGGCTTCAACTCCTTTTCTCATTGGTGCATTTCCATCTTCTACCACGATTAAGCGCGTGACCTTCGGTCTACTACCATCCTTGAGAATGGTCTTCTACTCTGAAGTGGCAACAAGCAATCTACAATGAAGTTCACAAAATAGGATTTAGATGCTCATAAGGATATAGCGTCCATTAGATATAATTAAATCTACAAAACAAAGGATTTAGACAAGAAAACCAACAAAGGCTATCTAAACTCCTTGTGATGTAAACTTAACTAAACCTAGCAATCAACATATAAAACATACTAATAAATGTGCTAAATGCATTGGTTAACATATACTTGTAGGTGCTTATCAATTCCCCCACACTTAAACATTTACTCATCTTTGAGTAAACAAGAACGAACAAATATCTAATCGGAAATATAGCAAGTAAAGAGTTCCCCAACACATTCAACATTTATTCCTAGACTACCCTAGTTCCCCTAAAGATGTAAGAATCTCACAACTCTCACTCCCCAAAGAAGTTAAGATGACCTATCCAACTAATCATACCAACAGAAAGTGAAGTTCACAAAAATTAAGTGTGAAGCAAACTTACTCTAACAAAAGGACTTCCTAAAGCAATCAAAGAAAATCAAATGATTTTTTAAAAAAAAATCTCTCAATTTTTCTCATTTTTCCTAGGAGCCCTTTCGGGTTTTCATCCTAGCATCCCACAAATGTTTCCTCACTTCTCACCCTTTTCCACACCATGACCTCTCAATTTTTCATAGGTTTTTCAACCTATCCGATCCTTTCCTATTGTTTCCTAAGTCACCCTTTTCAGTTTCAGACTTAGTCAGGTATATATTTTTTTCCATTTTTTCAATTTTATGTTGTACAAAATGCCCCAAAAGTGGGCTTCATACTACACTGAAGAAGATAAACAAAATAAAATAATACCACCAAAGTATTCCATCATCCCAAAAAAATTTCAAAAGGTGCCCTCACACCTATAAAACAAAGTTTCAAAACAAACAAACAGCAAAAAAAAATCAGAATCAGATGAGGAAAAAGAAATAGGGAAAATAGTAGTCATGATCAACATCCAAATTAAACAAATAGATAAGTAGAGAAGATGCCACCCTGATGAAGGTATTTCAACCCCTCCCCCACCCTCTCTGACACTTAGTTTATGCATTTTCCCCAATGCATGTAACCAAGGTGAAAAAGGTTAGAATCAGTAACAGTTATCAATGTCGTCCGCCACATCTGGCTCCACGCCCCTGTCCGTACGAATCCTGGAGAGGGTGCCTATCTCCAATACCCGTGGCCCTCAACCTGTCTGTAATCTCCTGCATCTTGTAGTGAAGTAGGTCCATATCCCTCCTCATGTAATGCATCTAATCTTCCACCCGGTCGAACCGGTGGGCGTGTTTTATTAATATGATAGTCAACTTAGGCAGAAAGCTGGCTCATATCATGCTGCACTCCAAAGATGGAATTCCCCCGCGACTGCATCCACTGTGGCTTATGTCTCAGTGGTTAGGCTCATATCTCATAAGAGGAAACTGACTGTTTAAATCCTGGTGAACTATGCTCCTGAAATGGGCTTTACTGTGGATACTGTGATGGAATGAAGGTGTTGTGTCTCTGTGGCTCAAAGTATGATGGCCCACGACTGCTCTGTCTGTTGGCCTATTCAAAATAGTCATTTTGTGTAGAGAAAGTGTGCCTGTGTGAACCCCTATAGCTCTTCCCCTCGAAGTGGTAAGTACATACTAAACATAAATCGGCTCTTGGAAAGGTAGCAGTGCAAATGACTACTTGACTGGGGGTGATGACACAAACTAGGGAAATATCGACGATGGTAGAAATAACTAATGGTCCACAGGGTGAGGCTGCGATGGCTGCTGATAAACTAGATCCTCGTCTATCGGGGCTCCGTCATCCTGCTCTCCCTACTCGTTCTCCTGCTTAACATGTGAGCCTCCCACTACTGCATGTGCACCCTGATCTAGTTGTATAAGCAAGTCCTGCAGTGTGAATGTCAAGGCTAGTCTGGTCCTCTTGGACTGGAGGAGTCTCAAGAAATTGGCTTGTTTATAACGCCAATAAATCAACCCAACCTCTAGATGTATCATTGCTTTCTCCACCATGGCTCCAAAAGTAAGGGTGTACGTGAATTTTGGGTTCTCCTAAATACCCTCGTCCATCGGTAGGCCAAAATGAGCAACTAGGAGTGATATCATACCTGCAATTGTTATCTTGCTTTTCGGCCTCATAGAAATGTCGTGGCACTGGGTGATAAAGTCCTGCACGAGATCAGGGCACGCTCGTCCAGTGCAAATATACCACAAGATCCTACAGTCCCACTCAGTAGCAGTGGTGGCATCCCCATGGCACATCACCACTATACTTAAAAGCATTGCCACATACCTAAGTGTTTAATGCACTATATCACTGTTATTACTCGCCTTCTCCCACTAATGTTGGGTGATGGCGGGCCAGAATGTATAAACATTAAATCCTGAGCTATTCTCGGCATGACCATCCACATCTGTAAGTACTTCCACCCAAAGCACTCAGCAGTCTCCTTGAAGGTCATGGACCTAGCCTCGTCCCCCAGGTGGAATCTAGCCACCTTCTCACCCAGCATGTTGACCCTTGGCTTGACGGTCGCTAGGAACTCTAGGGTGTACCAAGTGTAGGTAGGGATCTACTTCTTCATGAATCCCTTCAGCCCAATCCTCTTCAGGGGCTCCTCGACCAATTTGTAGGGTTTTGAGGTCCTTGAGGGCCATCTAGTTTACAAACTTGATCTCTAGGATCGGGCGTCCCATAAGACACTCACATAACTCTGATACTCCTCACGGAGCGTGCACATCCCTATAAATGGGACACTAGGGCCATCTCTCAGTCTCCGAGGCATAATGATAGCAAGACCAAATACACAGACAGAGAGCAACAACTAACAGACCCAATAAAAATCTCATCAACTACCCACACTCAAATTCTCCCACAAAAATATGTAATCACACTCAAGCCCCCCTTAACAAGTCCTAAACATGCAATTTTCTAGAAATTCCAAAAAATCAAATTTCTAAAAAATTTCCAAGGAATTCAGCTGATTACCTGGATGAGCGTAGGTAATGAAATATATTGAGTTATTGATTTTGGAGCGTGCGAGACTCCTCCTAGAGTAGATTCCAACAATCCCCAACACCCAGAATGAAGCAAATCTTCAAATTTGGGAGAAAATTTGAAGAAGGGACCGCACTATCTTTTTCAAAATCCGGGCAGAAGTTTTGTGTTTCTGGAAGCAATTCTTGGTGGGCTTTGTTCGGATTTTATAGGGGAAGAGTTTGGGACAAATTTGAGGGAATTTGGTTAAGAAATGAAGGAATTATGTGGATTTTAGGCTTATGGAAAAAAGGGCAGTCTGTATGTTTAGACTACAGGGTTTTTGGTGAAGAAGGGAGTGAAGAACAAGGTGGAATACAAGGCCATTTATGGAATAGCTCGTGAATTCTGATTGGCAGATATGGGCGGCACATGCGACAATCATATGGCACAGCCCGTGCCATATGAATGGCTCTTGTTGTTCATTCTGGCATGGCCCATGCTTTATAAAAGCCTCTTGCTTTGCATTTTGGTAAGAGGCTTGGCACGGCTCAGGCCAAGCTCAGTTCCTTCAATTTTTATCGCAAAATTCCCTGCACCCAAAAACACAAAAATCAAGTGTAGTACTGTTCCAGCCAAAATCTCATGACTATTAATCCCTAAAACATCACCAATAATCAAACACTATCCAAAAACACAAAAAATCAAAACCTACTAACAAAAAAAAAGAACCAATTCTTTATTGTCGTCCTCGTGACTTATTTTTCATGTATTTTCAAAAGATAACACAAATAAGTCGGTGGGTCTCCAGATCACCATAATTGACACCACTCATGACCATTTCTCTATTGACGGGTCTCGACATTACCTTAGGCTTACCCTTCACTTTAGGAGACATATACCAAACACATTCGTTCTTCACTATGGTTGACACATTCTTGTTGATTTTGGGAGTAAGAAGGGGGTTTAATAGGTTTGAATTCCTTAACCCACTTTCTTCTCCACAACATGTTAGTGTCTCAATTAGAATCAAAGCATTATTAATAATGCAAGGAACATCAAAATCATGCATATCAACATGTGTGTCATCAAAATTCTCATTCAAAGAAGATAGAGCATGCAAGGTTTCAAGGGTGAATAACACGTCATCATAATCAAAATCACTAACCTTAGCTAATGTTGATTCCTTAGCCAATTCCTCGGGTTTAGGAGACGGTCGAGGAGATTTTTAATCCTTGTCACTCTCCACTAATCGCTGCATGTTAGTGATCATAGAATCCATAATAAAAAATCATCACTAAACTCATGCATGGTATAGGTATCATCAACATTTTCTTCACAATCAGAGCTCAAAACATGATTTCTCTCATCACTCTCATCAAGGCATTCATTATCATCAATCATGCAAGGTTCATCACATTGAACAAGTTCATCACATTGAACAAGTTCATCACATAAAGATACGCCATTGCACACAAGAAAATAAATAGGTGAACCATGCTTAGATTTGTAAATTTCAAACGCAACCTTATCAGCATCATCCTCTAAGGTTAGCGTTCCCAAATGGCCATCTATTTTGGTCCTTGCTTTTTTTAAGAATGGTCTCCCCAATAAAATTGGGGGCGCACCTCCATCTTGCACCACATCAAGGACAAAGAAGTCCACCGGAAACACTAGATTGTCTATCCTAACCATTACATCCTTAATTAAACCTCTAGAGCTACCTTGGGATTGATTGGCTAGTTGGACAGTAACCCTAGTGTCCTTAAGCTCAACTATGTCAAGATTTTCATATAGGCTAAATGGGATAACATTGATAGAGGCACCTAAGTCAATCATTGCATTATTCACCAATTTACCACCTAGATAAATAGGGATAGAAAACATTCTGGTGTAATCACACTTTTAGGTGTGTTCTTATGAGCTAAAGTGGCTACTCCCCCTATTATCAATTAACCTACCTTTATAGTTTGTTTGTTCCTTATTTTTAGTGTAAGCATTTAAAAAAACATATGAGGGAACTTTTTTAATGACATCGAGAATAGGAATGCTAACCTCAACCTTCTCAAAGACTTGACGAATTTGAGCTTCGTTGGTTTCCACCTTTGGCCTTTCCAGTAGAGCACTAGGAAAGGCTGAGGGTTTACCCTTGCCTTGATGTTGGAAGCTCCTTTGAGAGCTCCTCCACTACTACTACCTCTTCTTCATGGTTGGTCTTTTTTTGTTTCCACCAATTTGTCATCCTCTTGCACGTCCTCCTTCTCGACCTTGCGTAACTCCTTCATGCTTCTCAACTTCAAGGCATTCACATTGCGTGGATTAGCCTCGGGTTGGGATGGTAGCTTATCAGATTCCCTAGCCTCAAGCCGACTCATCGAAGTGTCAAGCTGACCAACTTGCACTTCGAGGTTCTTAATACTTAAAAATGCTCTAGTGCCGAGTTCCTCAATGTCTATTCTTGTTTGCTCCATGAACACATCACTCTTCTTAGCCAATTGTGCTATTGCATCAAGAATCTCCTCTCGGTCCAACTTGTACAATAGTGCATTAGCGTTGGAAGGTCCTTCTCCCCTTGGGTAGGGTTGAGGTGGCCCACCTCGGTTGTACCATTGGTTGTCCATGTGCCACTGGAAGTTAAGGTGATCACGGTATTGGGGATTAAAGGAATTTTTAGGTCTTGTCTATCTCCTCCTTGGTTCCTTTAGAACCCTTGTTGTTGCCCCTCAGAAAATTGTATATTTCCACCATTGAAGTCTAAGTCCTTCACCTCCTCAAAGTATTCGACCACTTGCGGACATGTATCAGTCAGGTGATCAAGATTGCAAATTCCACACACGTCTTCACTTGTTAAGATCTCATTTTCATGAACTCTTTCATCGTGGAAGCAAACTCTTGGACTTGTCCCTCAAGCTTGGGAGAATGAGCGGGCTCCTCTAAGGTCTTCACACGGGATTGAGTACCAAATTGTCTTGTACTGTTGGCCATCTCCTTGAATAGTAACATTGCATCTTTGGGGCTTTTGTTTGCTATAGATCCATTACATGCCGCATTCACCATGTGCATGCCTTCATCGTATAAACCTTCAAATAAGTAATACACCAAATTGCCCTTGTTAGATGGATGATAGGGGCAACTAGCCAAATCGCCCTCTAAGGACTCGTTTGCTAGTTTTAAATATTGGAAAGTTACTTCTTCAAAACCGCATACTTTAAAGCTGGGAAGTACTTCTCGAGAAACCCTAGCTTCATGTCCATCCAAGTAGTGATACAACCCGGTGGGATGTAATAAAGCTAATCATTGGGTGCATCCCGCAGTGAGAAAGGAAATGATCTTAAGTTGTAGTCTTCCTCCAACACTCCCGGTGGTTTCATATTGGAGGAAACCAAGTGAAACTCCGAGAGGTGCTTGTTCGGGTCCTCTTCAGCCATCCCATAGAAAATAGGTAGGCATTGGATCATACCTCTCTTCAGCTCACAAGTTACATTATGTGGCAAAGGAGGAAAGACTATGCATAGGGTTGATTCTCCAAATTCGAAGCCATCAACTCCCTAAGCATCTGATTGTCTTCCGCCATTTCAACAAACTCCTCAACAAAAATAGTCGGTCCTTATGGAACCTCTACTCTATCTCTCCTCCTTCTCTGACCAACTGCTTTTTCCAGTAGGTAGTACAAAGTTCTTAAGTTTGTGGTACGGGTATGTACCATAGACCATAAATTAGACAGTACTAGTCCCAAGAAAAAACAATAACAAGCGGATTAAAAGTAAATGGGTTAACTATAGAAAAGGCTCAACATGATAACCAATTAAAATAAAAAAAAATAAAAACAACACTAACTACTCCACCAACTAGTAATGCAAGTTAACAATTAAATCTTTAAACTAGCATCCCCGACAGCAGCGCCAAAATTTGATTCGCACTCCGTATGGTCGCTAATAAATCACACCTTTTTCATGAGAGAATCTGCTAACCTGCAGAGCGCTTAGGAGATCAAAGATGGAATGTATAAGTTGCTCCTGTAATCACTACTAAAATACCAAAAGGGTAAATAGTGGCAAGTCCGGGGTCGTCCACAAAGATGTTAGTAATTTAAAAGTTAACGATGCAAAACTCGCAATCGGGTCACTAATCCGATTGCGTATTGGGAATAGTCAATGTTGCAAACAAGGTTTTCGGGGATTTTATCAATCAACTACCGAACATTCAAGAACAAGAGGGTAAACCATATTAAGCCAACACTTGGGGATAATTGTGTTGCATGATCGGTAAAGCACTTTGAATATAGATTCTATCAAATACAAGATATATAAAACCTATCCAAATCTCTATGTCACATAGTGTGATCAATAGTCAACACTTTCCTTTGTCTGTCACACAAAGATGCCCACGTATTATTCTATCGACACCACCTATGTAACTGGAAAGTGCATAAAATGGTCTTACTGTTATGCGCTCTTTTTTCTTGTAAATAATTACATCTCGGTATCCACAATGAAATATTCTCCATGGGCCTATAGAGACAAAGGGATTGGCATCTCATGATGACTCTAGGGTTGAAACAACAGTGGTCACTATACTACAACCCTAGTTGCTACAAACTACCATGCCCTAACCTATCGGGCTAACATTTTACAATTAGGCTAGCGTACGGTCATTGGAATGGTGCACACAACATACATGCATACACTCATGTACCCAGGGACTCGCATTCTCCCTATTACCCCAGCAGACACTCCAAGGGGATAATCAAGCCTAGCTCCATTACATGAAAGATATACCACGGTGTATGACAATCTAAGGGTATCTAACATGTAACTAGCAAGAATTTAAAGAACAAGTCAAGCATAATATTCATAAACGTAAAAGGATAGGGTGATTTAGAATCTCACAAAGTATCTACCAAATCATGAATACAAATTTAAATCCCCTAGAAAATGAACTACTCCCTAAGCATTGAAATCAATCTTTACATTGGATTCAATACCCTTGGGCAAAAACTAAGAAGAGAAAAGGGTTATTCCCTTTCTCTTTCCACATACTCCTAGAAAACTAGGAGAATGAAAATAAAACTAGCTAAAATTCTCCCCAACTCAAACCCTAGTAGACATAGGTCCCTTTATATAGTAGATAGGAAATGACCCTTGTAGAAACCCAAAAATTCAAGGTCAATATTTCATGGTCCACTGGCTGGGAGTTGATTTCTTGGAAAATTAATGATGCGGTCGTGAATTTCTTCATAGGACGTGGGCTGGTCTTCTAATCAGAACTTTCAAGGGGCACATACCTTGAAATATGAACAAAATAAAATGAACAAATTATGAACTTTCAAGGGACACAACACAAGTAGTATTGCATCGAAAATGAACAAAATAGAATGGTATTGAAGTATATTATAATGGGCAAGGCAAAAAAGTTATCCTCCAACTTATTGCTAGAAAGTTTATCATATTCCTTAAACTTTGAGAGCGGACTTGAAGCGGTCGACTGGTGCCATCATAATCTTCTAACATATGTTTCCGAGAAGACCAACACATGACTAAAAATATGAGGATTCATAAATTCAGATGTATGTCAACATTCCCAGATCACGAATAAATGGGGTGTTGAAATGCCCAAATGAAAACCTACCTCGTATTCCATCCATAGTGTGTTCTCATAATCCCGTTGTCGCCAATTTGAACTTAGGTTAGAGCTATTGTGTATTCCATCATTGAATTTTTTTTGTAACCAAATCCTTATATGGATTGAATTCCACCTACACAAAGCTAAGCAAATGCACTTCACATATTGAACAATGGACCGAGTAAGAACAGTGTCTAGGGTTTCCTGCAAAAACCTAAATTTTCATATAAGATGTAAAACTAAAATCCTATGGGATTTTTTTTGAAGATTTGAACTTGGTTTTGATGAAACCTAATTTTTATTATTCTAGGGTTCACCATATTCTCCTACATGAACAAAGTCATTGGGACAATGAAGAAGGAGTTCCCCTATGGTTGTTTGATCACTAAGATGATCTGAGAGAAGGGAATGATACCAATTGACCGTCCATTGCCTTGAAAATTATAAGACAAGAAGTGGATTGACCTCAAGGAACTGGAAGTGGATTTAAAAACCAACAAGTTAAGAGTCGTACCGAGAAGAGCCACTAAAAGTGCAAAGTGGGTTAGGGATGCAGAGTCTGCTACTTTTTCATCAGTAAGTCATATTGAAACAATGTAACTTTGGTTTGTATTGTGAATATTGTTTGTTGAATTTTATGTATATTATGATTTTCCAGAGAGAGACAAATAATTCATGCATAAGGTCAAGAAAGTCTTTACATGCCTCCTTAGCCAAATGAAAGCTCTTCAAGCAGAGGTTGAGGATCTGAGGACCGATGATATGTGTTAGATTGTATTCATATTTTGTGGGATTATTGTTATTTCATTGAGTATTAGATTGTATTCATATTTTGTGGGATTATTGTTATTTCATTGAGAAATAATTTTCACTTTAGGTATTTTTGGTACATGAATTCATGCTTTGTGAAGAATTTTAGAGGGAGCTATATATTGTACTCTTTTTCCTTAACCAACGGCTTTTCCCACTGGATTTTCAGGCTATGGTTTTTAATGAGGTAATGTGCACCAATGGAAAATATTCTTATTTTATAATAAATTATTACATGGATGAGGAAAGGAAGCAAAAGAAGAATTGCTGAACTTATGGAGCGAAAAGTGAATTATTGAAGAGAATTGGAGTTGAAGAATTAAAGATATTAACTTGTTATATTGAATAGGATTTTATAATCTCTTTCCAATTGAAATTTTTTTATTTTAGAAATCAGTAATTTAGTTTATACAATCCTCTCTTCCCCTTTTCTCAAAAAATCCTACTATTCTGTTCAACTTTCTTTTCCCCATCTTCCCATCACGGGAAGATGGGGAAACAGTAATGCTTCAATTGATATTCATTGAATTCTTATGCAAATTTATAAGTATGGATTTTTCTCCATACATTAGTATTGTTCTTCAACCTATGATAACTTGATTTGGTTATTCGCGTCGATATTTTTATTCTCGATTTAGTTGTACTGAAGGTTTTTTCGTAATTTTGTTCGTATTTTTATATTAAGTTTTCCATGAATTTGGATGCTGTCAGATATATGTTTTCAATGTGTTTGCAGTTTTGGAAAACATAGATCGAGTTTTGGATCAAGTGGTGTTACAGTTCTTGAAGATCCATGTTTGATGTAGTGATGTCGATGCATGGTACGCTCATCTTTGCCAAGTTGTCATAATTTTTGCGGGAAGCGAGTTAATATCCGTGAGTGTGATGTTAAAATTTTATTTGAATCTCTAATCTATAATAATACCAACCATCAGTCTGGTTGACCAGTTATTTAAATATTCTTGCAATAAATTAGTTATTGCTAGAGGGTAGATGAGTTGGATGTCAATGTCACCAACTATAATTACTGTTGAGTGTTTTTCCCACCACCTATGAATGATTATTTAAAAGAAAATAATAATTAGTTTAATCGGATTAATTAGTATTAGAATCATATTGATTTGATTTTAGTTTTAGTAATTTAGTTTAATTCACCAAACTAACATAATTGCCCAGTATAAACCTCCTTTGTTACTCATGAATAATTTTATCTTTTAACAAATTATTCCCAAAGAGTTATATTTCGAAATACTAAAGACAAAGTATAATGCGATAATATCTCATAGCATGACTAAACATTAATGTGTAGTATAATGAACAATAATTAGAGATGGGGTTTTAAATACATAGATCGGGGTGCAAATACTACATATTGGGGCGTTGGGCATAAATAATTGGGGAAGTAATGATTCTAGATCATAAGAATCTCGTGTGTTCAGAATCCGGGTCGGAGAAATTTGCGGATTAATTTTTTTCCCCTCATTTCCGCACAATGCACGAGTTTTTACTACCAAACTTGATGTTTCATGTTCATCACTTGATGTTTCAACCAAATCTTGTGACGTTTTTTCATAAATCTCTTTTTCATTATAATCGTGTGTTTTAAAGTTAAATTTTGATCTTTTATTGTTGTTGGTATGCCTTGAATACGTATTAGCCGCTTCGACAGAATGTTTTTGGGCCCAAAGTCATTAGGGTTTACGATGGAGATGGTTATATATAGTGCCTCGTCCTTATACTGTAACTCTAAGAGATATGATTGGTAGAGAGTAAGAAATCTGTAATCTGGTCTTTTCTCTCTAGTGGAATCTGATCTTGGTCGGCCGTGGATGTAGCCAAATTGGTGAACCACGTAAATTGTAGTGTTTTGTCTTTTACTTTTAGTTTCATCGCTTGTTCTTTCTCGGTATTCCGCACAACAATTGTAAATCTCGTGTTTGCATAATTTTTTGACTCTTTATTCATGTGGCACTAGTTAGTGATATTTTATTAATTTAAGTTTTAATTTACAATTTATACTTTCATTTTGATTGATTGTTGGTTTTTCAGCAAGTTCTTTTAAAATTGATATTGATGTTTCTTTGTTGGAATATTTGTACTCCCTTCGTCCCAACTCAAACTACACACTTACAATCTACTATTCTTTATCAAATTTTGATCGCATATTTGAGTACATATATAAGAAATAATACTATCGTATGTGATATTTTTGGATTCGTCATAACAAGCAGTTTCTCAAAAGTAACTTTTTGTTTGCCGTTATTACAAGCAATTAAAAATATTAACGGCTACACAAGTTTCTTAATAATCGTGAAAAATATTCTATGCAATTTGACCTAGGATGGAGGGAGTATTTATATTTTGCGTATTCTTTGATGTTATTAGGGTGCAAATTAGTTTTTGAAACTTAATACTTATGTTTTATTTTTTTCAATATCAGTGTCACATTCGATGTGACACTTGATGTTTATATTTGTATCTAAGTTTTTTATGTATTTTTAATGTATTGGTTTGATATTTATCTATCATAACTTGATGACTATTATAATGTTTTTAATTACATTTATTTATTTATTTATGTATATTTTATGCCTTTTTAGTTTGCTTAAATATTTTAATTTATTATTTCAGTGTATTTATTTGATGTTTCCACTATATTTATTTTGATGTATTTTTTTAGTGTTATCATTTGATGTTTAATTACTTTAATTTGATGTGCATTTTTAGTGTTTTTATTTGCTGATTAACTAATTAAATTTATTATTTCAGTGTATTTACTTTATTTTTAACTATATATATTTGTTGTCTATAGTTAAAATTTATTTTAATGTTACTTTTATCATTTTTATTTGATTTTTGATTAATTTAATTTTATGTTTGAAGATTTTAATTTGGTGTGTATTTTTATTATTTTAATATGATGTTTACATTTTTTAATTTTATAAGTATATGTTTTCAATATTAAATTTGATGTTTAAATATTTTTATATAATATATTATAATTTTAATTTAATGTTTTATTATTTTAATTCAATGTATTTTTACAATTTATTTGATGTTTACCAATTTAAATTTTAAATTTATTTTTATTGTTTTCATTTTGATGTTTTAAATATTTAGTTTGATGTAATATGATGTATTATGATTATGATTTAATCTTTATAAAAAACCAAACATGAATGTAGCAAATCTGAAAACTGGGCCATCTTAAATTCAATTGACCCAATTTGAACGGATTTGACCCTGTTTCGACCTGATTCAGAGATTTAGACCAATGATTATCTTGATTCCAATGGACCCATCGGCGATTAAGTAGTTAAACCCTTGTTTCGATCCAATTCAAACCAACGACTAGCCGGGCATTTTCTGCAAAAGAAATATCTTGCCTCGATTCGCCGAGATATCTATACGTTGGATCACTGGATGGTTGCCTCGAATTACAATATCCGATGACATTGCTCCACCGTGAATCAAATTAATATTATTGATTCGAATGAAACCCAACAACTTTTCACCCACCGGAAGTTGAACTTCAATTAGACAATAACGATGGCCAAAGCTGACGGATAAACGAGGCCAAAACAATCTGAACCTTCTCGGTCCCGTCAAATCACGGTTTAGCCATCGTTCCTGGATGGATCCATCTTATTGCGATTATGCCGTCCAATCAGAATCTCCGGCGTCTGCTCTCACCTCTGCATCAGTTGCTTTGAATGGTTTTTCATCAATGACGAAACCCATCGTTGAACATCTGATCAGGTCGCTTCAACACAACCCATAACCCATTGCTTTGATCAAAAGTGGCAATCTAACCCAGTAAAATTTAAAAGTGCAAATATAACCCTATGTTTTGAACGAAAGTGCAAGTCTAACCCTATGTTTTGAACGAAAGTGCAAATCTAACCCTAAGTTTTGAACGAAAGTGCTAATCTAACCCTAGTAACCTGAATATGGCCGGAAATCAATAAAATAACCATTATAGCCCTAATTTTTTTAAGTAAAAAATAAAAAACTGAAAAAAACAACTTTGACCCCTCTAGTCTTCTTCCCCAAAACCCTGCCCCTCTCGTCTCCTGAGCACGAGTATAGAGATCTGAAATATGTAGTAAATCTTTCTCATAAAGGGGGAAGGCGGTGGGTGAAAGGCAAGGTCTGGGGCAGGAGGGTGGGGCTGAGGGAAGGCCGTGGGAAGGTCGTGAGAAGGTGGTGGATAAGGGAAGGTCTGGGCCCGAGTCTTCGGGCAGTGACGAGTAAGGGAAGATCTGGGCAGTGGCGGGTAAGGGCAGGTCTTGGCGTGGGAGGTCGGGGCTGAGGGCAGGTCTAGGCGCGGGAGGGCGGCGGTTGTGGTGGCCAGCAGCTGTGGAGATGATTAACAAGAACTCTATGGGTATTTTTGTCATAACATTTTTAGTTTTAAAATTAGGGTTATTTTAGTTTTTTTATGTTTGGTCAATGCCAAAAAATGTCAAGTCAGCACCGAAATAGTGTGAAAAGATTACATCAGCACATTTGCTTGAAAACTTAGTGTTAGAATCGCACTTCCGATTTTAATGGGTTAGCTTGGCACTTTTAGAAAATAATAGGGTTAGTTTTGTATTTTGCCCTTGAAAATTTGAGTCGCCGGAGAAGGAAGTCGGCAAGACTTATTGTTTTTTTCTCCCAAATATTTGCAAAATGATACCCGAAGTTCTACTTGTATTCCGAAAATGACCCCTGAATAAACAATAATTCTATATCAACCCCCGAATTTTAAGCATTCCATTTTATATATCTTTTAGGGAAAATACAAATCTAACCATATTATTTTCTGAAAGTGTCAATCTAACCTTGTAAAATTTGAAAGTGTAATTCTAACCCTAAGTGTTTTTTTAGCAAATGTGCCAATATAACCTTTTAACACTATTCCAGTGTTGACTTGGCATTTTTCGGCATTGACCAAACCTTAGAAGACTAAAATACCCCAAGTCTTAAAAGTAAAAAATTAATGATATTGATACCCCTCGGGTTCTTCTTCTTCATCTTCAAAACCACCTCCGTCACCATCATCGAATCTCCTCCTTTTCGCCACCACCACCTCCATTTCATCGGCGGCAGCAGCCAGAATCTTAAGTTTCCCCTTAACTCCTGGAGTTCACCCTAACCGAAAAACACATGAAACTTTTGCTCACCATCCCAGCCAAATTATGGTTTCACCTCTCTAGCCACCTCTGCCCGCCCAACACCACCTCACCTACACCACCACCGACCGCCACTCCTCCACTTCACCTCCGCTGACGCTGCCGCTGCTCCACCTCACATCCACCACCACCACCGTAGCCCCCCATCCACTCCCAGATCCGACATTAAAATCCTTCTCCGCTCTGGCATCAATACCCTCATCAAGTCGACGGGAATGGAAGAGAGAAGAGCCCAATCTGGGTGGAGGGGATTGGTGGCGGGAATGGATGAGAGAGATGGGTGGCTTTGGGGCAGCGCTGGAGATGCGGGAGTCGATGGTGATGGTGCTAGGGTTTAGAGGGGAGATAGTTGCGGGAATGAGAGAAAGAAGGGTGGCTTTAGGGCGGTGCCGGAAATGCGGGAGTATATGGTGGTGGTGCTAGGGTTTTGAGGGGGGTGGTGGTGGTGGTGTTGCGCGGTGGTGAACGAAAGGAACTCCAGATGTGTGTGGGAATCAATGGGGTGGATGGCAGAAATTGTGAACAACTTGAAGAAGAAGAAAAGAGGGGTTTTCAAGGGTAATATAATCGTTTCTATATTTTTTGAATTTTGATTTGTTTAAACAGGTGTATAATAGTCAATTCACAGAATTTTGGCCAAATTGAGGTTTCTAGGGTTAGATTAACACTTGCAACCAAATAATAAAGTTAGAATTGCACTTTTAGATTTTATAAGGTTATATTGACACTTTCAATCAAAATATAGAATTATTTTATCGCTTAACTCTATCTTTTATTTGCAATTTGCCCCCTCATTTTACTATGAGACGGAATCAATACTAAAATATAAGCAAAGAGAAGGTTATAAAAGAGTTGGAAATTAAGTCATACCATTAAAACAAAAAAAATACTAAACAAAAGAAAAGAAAGAAAGAAGATATATGCAATGCGAGATGTGTGGCAGTGCAAGGCATGGCCTTATCTTGAGAGCTGTGGCTGTCACGCGATACAAATCAAAGCCATACAAATCAAACTCTTCACCAGACAGTCCGCACAGTTCATACCGTACAGAAATGGCGTCCTCCACCCTGTCACCCATAGCTCCTTCTCAGGTAATATAGCATTGATGTTCGCCGGATGATGACGTACTACGTAGTCTGCCATTTCATGCGTTTGTTTGTGTGCAGTTATGTTCGAGCAAGAGCGGGATGTATTCTCCATCGCCGGCGCTGGCTTTCGCAAAGCGGAACCAGTCGG
>JAULKM010107413.1:0-23917 GCA_032355605.1 Rubia tinctorum | reverse complement strand
TTAGCAGTACAGGATCCCTATTAACAGTAGTATATTACAAAACATGAATAAAATTATTATTTTAAATACTAAAATATTATGAAAATAAAATTTATTAATAAAATTTACTAATATATAATATTTTTGGAGTTCGTCTTTTGAAAGACGGTCTTTCCAGCCATTGAAAGACTAAGGTTTAAAAATAAATTAGAAGAAATGAAGATAAAATTTTTGAGGTTCATTAATTGGGTCATAAACTTTATAACTACTGACGTTGCATAATAAATTTTTTATATGCACATAAATTTTGTTAACTTTTTATTGTTCTAAAAAAATCCCATCTTTCCATAAACCTATGGAAAGAGACAATATTTCTCAAGACTTTGCCTTATTGTAAATTATTAAATAATATTTAATTTTTTATAAATAATTAACTACAAGTAATAAAAGAAAGTTTTCCAAAAATATATAAATAAGATAATATATAGATTACAAATAATTAAAAGAGAAATGAAAAGGAAAGAAATTACATAAGAAATGAAAGAAGAAGAGCAAAATGAATGAAGAATAAAAAAATCAATTATCATTTCTACAATACCCCGCTAAAAATAGCGGGTATTGCTCATCTTTCAAATTTTTGACGCTAAGTTAACGTGCCGTTGGAGTAATTTTGTTTGGATTTTCCCTCTTCAAACGTAAAGATATAGTGGCATTGGAGCTACTCTTAGTTTAATAATCTCTCATCATGTTTCATGTTTCATGTTTCATGTTCAACCCACTAGTGAAAAAGGATATCAGTTTCTTCTGGAAGCATGATTAAGGGTTTCTAGAGTTTCAGTATCTAATTGGTCGAATTTTTATTGTTTTCGTTCTTCTTTCCTGAAAAAAGAAAAAAAGGAAAAGATTTTTTTAGAATCCATCATTTAGGCAAATTTTAATCATTTCCCGTACAAGATAATTCCTATTACTTTGCTACAAAAAAATCAACTTCAATAGCTACGTCAAAAAAGAAAAAGAAAATAGAGGATTCTCATATGGAGTAAACACTTCATAATCAGGTTTCTTCATTCTTATTTCCTAAGGCTAGAGAAGAAAAGTTGTCTGAATTCGTATTGGCCGAGGGTTTTTCACGAGGGGAACCAAGATCACTGATATCCACATTTGGATAACTTTTTTATGTCTAATTTGGTGGTAAAGATTGCACTGTGGGGGCTTGTAGTGTGGTCTGAGGTGATGTATAAAAAGCATTTCAATGGCCTAAAGATTGATCATCCCAGACCGGCGTAGACCACTGTTGATCGACGTTGACCACCATTGACCGGCGATGGAGCCTAGGGGTATAATGATTATTGAAATTTTAGTTTTAAATATAGGGATATTTTTATCGTTTCAGATTAGGTCAGTCCCAGAATTCCTGTAGTCAACTCGGAATAGTGCAATTTGGGTATATCTTAACCATTGCTCCAAAACCGAGGGTTGGTTTTTCACATTCAAAATTTATAGGGTTATATCTTTACTTTTAAAATTTAATATAGTTATTATGCAATGTTCCTTTTTTAAATATATATCATCAGCATTCAAGATTAAATATTCAAAATTATCCAAAATCGTAATGATTTATTTTGAACAAATGGTGATGATTTTGAATTTCTTCTCAAACAAGGTATTTAGACTCCCCGTCAGTCATATTATTGAATTTCAAAGTATACTTGAACTTTATTTTTTGATTACATGGCGTTTGCTTGATCTGGTAAAGTTTTAGACTTGAACATGATACTAATTTCGATAGTTCAAATTATAATTTGATAGTTAAACGATCAATGTGCCTGTTTTAATAGTTAAGATTTATTCTTAAACTCGGCATCTCAATATTGTAACCATCAAATTATTAGATTTGATAATGTCCTTTGACTCGGCTGAGTCAAGTCACGTGACATCAAATCCACATATTTGGGAAGATTTTGTTAAACTACGATTGTTAATTTTTATGGTTATAAGTCAAAAGTTGACAGTTTCACTGGCAAACTAACTTACCAATGGTTTAACTCCCGATTTAAGGTGACCCGTAACATGATGTCTGGTGGACACAACTAAACCAAGTCTACCATAATATAATTTGACTTGACTGGGTCGAGTCACGTGGCATCAAATTCACATGCTAGAAAATATGATTGCTAACTTTGATAACTATCGTTCTAAAGTTGACAGTTTAACTGCCAAATTAACTTACCAACGGTTTAACTCCTGATTTAAGGTGCCCCATAATATGGCACCAGGTGGACTCCACTGAATCGAAAGTACCATGTTTGACAACCAAAGCATTGAATAGAATAATTTGACAGTTATTGCAGAATCATCTAACTTATGGGAAATTAAAAACTTCATCATTTTGAACATTTTTCCCATTTACTATGGACATTATAAAACCAACATGAGTTGTAAACCGTCTATTGCTGAATTTTGTGAATCCCAATTCTATCTCTCTTAATATATTATAAACTCCATATGTTTTCTTTAATTTGGTACACTTTATATTTTCACACCCCCACACACATATTAAATCATCATATTTTTTGTTTATGATATAAAGTGAATCATCTCTAACCACTCCTTAAAATTTTTAATCTCTTCAATAAAAAGTGAATAATTCACAACTTCTCCTTAAAGTTTTTACTCTCTTCAATCAATTTTCTCCACACATTTTAACTTACAAAAAAATAACTTATGAAACTGGTGTACCAAAAAATAGAAAATTGGATAGAGTAATAATAAATAACTCTGAAATTAGTTTGTTTAAATGTAATTTTATCAGATATTTATGAAAAAAACATTTAGGAGTTGAAACCATATTGGTATTTAGTAACATTTTAAATAGTATCTTGTTATATATAATTGTTTTTAAAAAATACTTTACTATGGGTGAAAATTCTCTCTTACATCTATTCATAATATTTCCCTACTTCTTTTTCTCTTGCTTCTTCTTATCCCCTCTCTTATTCAATTTATGATTTTTTTTAAATTTTCTTTCCTTATCAACCTTCTCTTATGCTTTTCTCTAATCTCTAATATAATTTTTCCTTTCCAAGTTCACTGATTCTCTACGTGTTATAATATTTTAGTTTTTCTTCTATCTCAAATTTAAAATTTCTCATCATATTCTTAGTTTAATCATCTCTCAGCATGTTTCATGTTCAACCCACTAGTGAAAATGGATATCAACTTCTTTTGGAAGCATGATTAAGGATTTCTAGAATTTCATTTTCTAATTGGTCGAATTTTTGCTAATTTTGTTATTCTTTCCTGGAAAAAGAAAAAAATGATAATAGTTTTTCTTTTAAAAATCCATCATTTAGGCATATTTTAATCATTTCCCGTACAAAATAATTATTATTACTTTGCCACAAGAAAATCAACTTCAATAGTTACTGAAAAAAAGAAAATGAAAATTATGGATTCTTATATGGAGCAAACACTTCATAATCAGGTTTTTTCGTTTTCTTATTTCCTAGGGCTGGAGAAGAAAAGTTGTCTGAATTTATACTGGGCTTGGGTTTTTCACGAGGGGAACGTGATCACTCTCATCCTCATTTGGATAGCTCTTGTATGTCTAATTTGTCTGTAAGATTGCACACATGGGGCTTGTAGAGTGGTTTGGGGTGATGTATAAAAAACATTTCAATGGTCTAAGTGCTCAATTCCGGAATCTCAAAGCATTTTCCAAGAAAGGTATTAATCCTACTCCCTCTGTCTCAGTTCAACCTGCACACTTTTTGGTCAATTTTCTCAAGACATATTTGACCATAAATTTTAACCAATATATAGATACAAATATCATTATGTGGGATATCATTGGATTCCCTGCATGTATTTTCTAAACATCAAATTTTAATACACCATTATTATACATAAATAAAGTTATCGTTAGTCAAACATGGTATGAGAAAGTTGACCAAAAAGTGTGCAGCTTGAACTGGGACGGAGGGAGTACAAAAATAGCTAAATAATTTGACTGGAAATATTCGAGTGTTAAATAGTTTCATTTGGATTTGTTTCACCGAAAATTAGTGTTTCATCAGCAAAGAGCCAGTGTGAAAGAACAGGCGTTGGTCAAGCTATCTTCAAACAAGAAATATGTTTCCTTCTCATATTTTCCTAGCATATTAGACAGGACTTCCCTACATAGGATAAATAAATATGGTGATAGAGGATCCCTCTCACATATTCCTCTTGAAGGTTTTAGATTACCAAATCTCTCTCATTAAGTGTAAATGAAAAGTTAACCGATTATATACATTGCTTAGTAATATATATGAATTGTGTTTTGAAACGCATAGATTGCAAGACCTTTTGTAAAAAAAAAGTTCATTCAACACAATCAAAAACTTTATTCACATCTAATTAAATAAACTTGTAGCCTACTTTTGCAATTGTCATGCCCTTAATATAATAATGTCTGCATGTGCTATTAAGATGTTATATTCGAGATAAACCTATTTAGCACAAAAGCACTTTGGGTGTCTGATATAATTATGGCAGTGATACTTCACAATCTATTTGAGATGCATTTAGGAATGGTGTGAAAGATAACATTTCATAGGCTGATTGGCCTAATTGAGATATCTCGATCAGTTTCTTAACTTTAGGGACAAGTACAACCAGTGTGTCACTGATTGAATCCATTGGTCTTCCATGTTTTAAAAATTGTAAAGAAGATGAAGAAACCTTTAATCCAACAATATTATAATTTTTTTAGAGAATGTTAATGGTGGCACACTATATAGATTCATTTATTTTAGAAACTTGATTCGCCTCCTCCCGATATCGATAATTAACGAATCACAGGAGATCCACCAATTGTACCGAGAGGAGGCTGAGACATTAAGGGTCAAAGATAGAATTTGTAATGTTGCTTCCGTTCTTACTACAATGCTACCAAAATTGGTAGATAACGGAAAGTACCAGGGTCGTCCACAAAGATGTTAGGAATCTAATAATCAACTACAAACAACTGCGATCTGGTTGTCAATCCGATCATGTGTTAGGAATAATCAATGCTAGTAAACAAGCATTGAGGGGGGTGGTTTACTAACAACTACTAGCATGCAACTTAACAGAGAATAAATTATATAAATTAGCACTTAGGGAATATTTGCATTACATGATTAATGTTTTTTCGATCTTCGATTTCATCACATGTGAGAACTACAAACCTATTCTAGTGTTTGTGACCCGTGGTGAGGTCGATGGTCAACACTTCCCCATACCTGTCACGTAGGGTGTGCGTGTAAAGTTCCATCGACACCGCCTCCAAAATTAGGGGAGTGCAACAACGGACCTGTCTGCTGTGCATATCTGAATCTCCCCCGTGCTATTATATCTCGAACACTACACCATGAACGCTTCTCCTTAGGCCTAAAAAGGCAAAGGGGGCGAAGCACCTTATCGACGGCTCTAGGGTTGCAAAACTAACCCTAGTTTTCTACTTTAACTATATCTACATGTAACCGTTCAGAAAAACTTGCAGGCTTACTAGTTCATAGTCGATCGTAATGTTGACTCGGAAACCCACGTGCACACACCCACACGGTTCTGCACTATCTTTACCCCAAGAACATCTAGGTTTTCTTCCTCGGGGGGTATCAATAATTGCACCAACATGCAAGTGGACTACGATGTGTTCTAACTTAGTGTAACAATCATAAAATTAGCAAGAAGATGAAGAACAAGTCAACATAATAATCACAAAACACATAGAAATAGGTATATCTTAGAAAATCTCACAAAATAAGCATTAATACATGAATACAAATATAATCCCCAAATTAATTAACTAATCCATAAGTATTGAACCAAGTGTTTCATTGAATTCAATACTTTTGGGCAAAAGAAAAAAAGAAAAGAACCTAGAGAGAAGGAAAAGTATTTTTCTCTCTCTCTAGCCTCTCTTGAAGATGAAAAATGGGCATAAAGGTAAACCTCAGTAGGCAATGGTCTATATATATAATAGTAAGGAATTTGGCCTTGAAATAGGCCCAAATATCGCCTAAAAACCCCAGCAGCCACAATTTACATGGCTAGTGGAAAACGGCACGGTCTGTGCACTGCTGTGCTAGAGCGGCCTGCACAAACTGTCATGAGCTGTGCAGCCTCATGCTGGCGCGGGCTGCACTGGTCGTGTAGCCTCTTGTCATGCAGGGTGCATGGACTTGCAAGGGTTGTGGGCTGGTGTGTGGTCTGGAACTTCTAATTTGAGCACATTGTGTCGTTTGGCACGACCCCTTCGACTGAAAGGACTTTTTGCTCCAAAAAATGGTGCGGCTCGTGCTATTTCTCACACCAAATAGGTTGGTATTTACTTTTTGGACTTTGAACAGCACGGACAGTGTAAAACGGAGCGGCCCGTGCCCATAATTAGCTGTTTGGGAGTTATTTTGGATCACTGGTGTAACGGTCCGCATGGATACACATGGCCCCAGTAGCATGACCCGTGTAAATTTGCACAGGCCGTGCAAGCCACTTTTCATGGACAATGCATGGATGGTGTTGGCTTCGTGCACGGATCCAACACCGTCTTCCGTTCTTAGCCTTCTTGAACTTCAAATTCGTCTTTCCCTGGCTCAATCCCATCTACTACCACGCTTTGGTGTTCGTGTTTTTCAATCTACTACCATCCTTGTGAATGACCTTTGGTATTTTCTACCATCCTTGCGAATTACTTTCAAATATCTTCTACCACCCTCGCAGATGGACATCTACAAAATGATGATGAAAAAGTACTCACGAGCAACCTACTAATAAGATCACAGAGGAAAACCTAGTGCTCGTGAATAAAAAGTGTCCATTATAATCAATTAAGTCTACAAAAATTGGATTTAGACAAGAAAATCAATAATGGTCGTCTAAACTCTTTGTCGTGTAAACCTAACTAAAACTAGCAACCAACCAAATGAAACATGATAATAAATGTGTCAAATGCATCGATTAACGCATGCATAAAGGGCACATCAAGCCTAGAACACATCAGTTTGTGTATTTAGCCTGCATACCACAACATTTATCTGGTTTTTGACTCTCAGATCATTAAAATCATCCAAGATGTAAAATTGGTTTGTGGATATTTTTAATGTAAACAACATGTTGATGTTGTGAGCAATAGTACTCTCCACATCATGGTTGTCTGTGCACCATCTTCCCTTGGTATCCATCAGCCCGTGGATTGAATTTCACATCTTCCTTTTATTTGGAAAATAATGAAGAACTCTAAATATATGTCACCCCGTTGGATCCAATGTTTCTTTGCTCTTTACTTCCATTTTATATCTTCTACATCCAATAATTTTTCGAGTTCAAATTTGAGATTTGAAATATACTCTTGAGTCTATGTTGTAATTATGGCAAAGTGTAAATTATGAATTTGCTTAGATTAGAATTTAGATTAATTTTTATGATTATGAAATTCCTTTAGAGCCCTAACTTGTAATTCTCAAATTTGCAACGAACCAAATTTGATGTGTGAATCTTATTTGGCAAACTTGGGCCGTTCAAGGACTAGGTATACCACAAAAAAGTTGGAAAGATCTTCCATGGTCGCCACCACCACTATGGAGGATCGGTTTGTTTGGCTATATGGTAGAGCGACCATGTACAACTTCATGGTGTTTCCACAACTAGAGCGCACGATAATCACTCATGACACTGCTTTGGAAAACCTTTTCATAGCTCCCAGTTGGAGGTTCGAGAAGGATTTCTACAACACTTTGTTGTCCCCGGATGTGGACATCGAAGAAGAATAAGAAGAAGGTGAGAATGCCCTTAGAGTGCAACCTACCCGGACAAACCTACCGGCAGACTTCTTAAATCAATTTCACACATTTGGGGGAAGTAATCATGAGTTCAACCCAATTAGTGTAAGAAGTTAGTCACACGGTAGGTGGGGTGAGCTAAAAATGAAGGATTTTAGGATGAGCCTTGACTCTATGGATGGGACCACGGGACTTGGGAAACTAAATTAGATTCTATCGAGCGAAAAGTCAAGGAAGAGTTTGCCATAGTGGACGAAAGGGCTGATGTGCAAGAAGAGGCCATGGAGAAATTTATTCAAAGGATGCATGCCTCAAAGCTAGAGGGTTTTTGCGACCTCATTCCCTATGAAAGGCAAGAGTTGAAGCAATAAGAGAGAAGGATAAGGCGCGAGATAAGACGTATGAGAGCGAGCCCTTTGGGGTCCCAAGAGTAAGTGCTTCTCATTATCCCCACTCTAGGTTTGATTTTATACTTTGTATCATTGGGGATAATCCAAAGCTTAAGTGTGGGGGAGGGAGTAGTTAGGCACTTAGGGATTCTAGCAAATTTCTTTGTGTTCGTATGTTTTTTTATTTATTATCCATGTAATATGAAGCCTACTTTGGGGCATTTTTTGGTACACAAAAAAATTAAAAAATATACCCGGCTAAGTCGAGAACCTGGAAGGACGACTTAGGCAACAATGAGAAAGGCTCGGATAGGTTGAAAAACTCAGGCAAAAGTGAGGCCAAATGGTGTGAAAAAAAATAATGGTGAAATTTGAAAAAGAAAAAATGTGGGAAGCTAGGATGAAAACCCAAAAAGACTCCTAGGAAAAATGAGAGAAAATTAAAGAAATTAAAAATTATTCTATATTTCTCCTAGCTTGTCTTTTGGTAGCTTCTTTGGTAGAGCAAACTAGTTTTACACATTCACATGATTAAACCTAGCCTTTGAATGACATGATGGTTTTTTAGAATACTTTAGTTTTTTGGGATATGAGAGTGTGAGAGATTCCTATGTCTTGGGGGTTAGGGTAGTCTAGAAATAAAATAATGGGTGTTTTGGAGAAAAAACTTTTGCATGCTATTGTACGCTGAGATCTTTGTTTGTTCTTGTTTATTTGAGGACGAGTAAAGATTTACATGTGGGGGATTTGATGTGACGTAAAATGCATTTATTTCTTAAGGAATTTAACATCCCTTTTATTATCTTTTGTGTGTAGATTGCTAGATTTAGGTGAGTTTACATTACAAGGGGTTTAGATAACCCTTTGCGTTTTCATATCTAAATCCCTCATTTTGTAGCTTACTTTAAATCTAATGGATTTTATGTCCTTATAAGCGTTTTGTGAGATTTTATTTGTATATTTCTCGTAGACACTTCGGACTATTTTAGAAGGTCATTTGAAAGAATGGTAGTAGATTGTAGAAGACCATTCACAAGGATGGTAGTAGACTAAAGGCCACGAGTAAAACGTATGGTAATAGATGGATGGGCCAAAGAAAATGAGTCAAGTTCAAAGAAACGACGACTGGCACGGCCCGTGCCAAGCCAATTGTTGTGGAGAATAAGTCTTAGCACAGGCCGCATACTCAGAGAAGGAAAAACCAACACACGAGTCCGCCGCCCGTGAGTTTTTGCGAGACCACAGAGTCAGAAGACAAAGACGAAGACTCCACACCGCAACCCATGTGTTTTTGCAAGGTTTGCACGCTTAGATAGCTTGGGCACACTCTCCTATCCATGGACCACACACTCAGTATGCTCAAGAAATACCTCCAAGTTGTGGCATGCGTGCTTTTGTGCAGGCTGTGTTGCACGGACTGTGCACTATTGCACGACCCGTGCAGACATTACTGCTAGGTTTCTTAGCATTTTAGGCTTTTCTAAGGCCCAATTCCACCTACTATATAAGCATTCATTAGTCTACTAGGGTTTAAGTTTGGTCATTATTTCTAGATCAAAGAGTTACTAAGAAAAATGACACTCTCTCCCCTCTTCATTTATTTTTCTTTAGTTTTGCCTATGGCATTGAATACAATGATTGCTTTGGATTAATTGTCTCTAGAGTATTTTATTTTCTTGGGGAAATATTTGTACTCATGACTTGATTTTGACTTTGTGAGATTCTTATATTTCCCAATCTTTATAGCCTATGAATATTTGTGCTTATACTTTACATTATTGTAAGCTTTATGTCATGTCATGTTTTATGATGCATCCATGTATTCATGGGCATGTATAATATTGTGCTAGGATAATGCTTTTTTAGGAGTGTTAGGTTAGGGATATTGTAGGTTTGAGAGTACTAGGGAGATGAGTGCATTCATGCTATCTTGAGAGTACCGTCATGATCGTTAGAACCTAATTCAAATTGGCTAGTTGTGTAAGTGATTGTATGTTAGGGGCGTTAGACTAGTTCTTAATGAGGAAAAACTCTTTGGCTTACCCTGATAGATGAGCATGGTAGTTTGTAGCAACTAGGGTTGGTGTTTAGAGACTAGGGTCGTGTCAACCCTAGAGTCATCAAGAGATGCCAAATCATTTGTCTCTCTAGGCCTAGGGATTGGTGTCCATAGTGGAGTGCCCAGGATGTATTGTTCTCACTCTCATATCTAACGGTTGTGACCTATGCAAAGCTGAGTTCTTTTAAGTGTGGGCTCACTTGCATTCAGAGTGAGATTGACAGGAAAATAATTGTTATATCGAAAAGGTGATCGAAGCGATTTTCATAACTACGTAGGGGGTTTGTTGGTTTTTAAGTGGAGTCGAACCTTTGTGTGACAGACATTGAAAATTCTCAACAACTTTCACACTATGTGACATAGGCATGAGATCGGTTTATATATCTTACATGTGATAGAATCTAGGATTAAAGTCATCAATCAGTCATGTTATGAAAATGTCCCCAAGACTAGTTAATCATAGTTAATTCTCTCTGTTTGCAAGCTTGTTAGTTGTTAGACAACCCCCATCCCCCAATTATAAGTTTAAAGCACTAGTTATTTCCAACCCCTAATCAGAGTGACGCTCGATTGTGAGTTGTGTGTAGTTAATTTTCAAAGTATAGTATCTTTGTGGATGACCCCGAACTTGGCACTAGCTACTTTATAGTGGTTAGTAGTGAGCACGACGGCAACTTACAAATCTTTATCTTTGACTTCTCAGCACTCCGCGAGTTAATTCTCACATGGGTTTACGACCCTGCAGGGTGCAGGTCAGAGGTTTAGCGGTGGTCAGTGTGCAGTGCACCTCTAAATATATGTGGAGACAAGATGTTAAGGAGGGGGAAGAACCGACATAGTGTGACAGACCGAGGGAGTTCCCAGGGAATTAACAACTCGACATCGTGTAATGGAGCACTAAATAGAGTTATAGTTCTCCAATATAGATAGAAGTCTAGGAACAAATCATTTATGTCAATCATGTGATGCGAATACCCCCAAAGCTAGTTAATCATATCTTAATCTAGTTGTGTTCTTACATGCTCGTAGTTATTATTTTAATCTCAACACAACCCCCCCCCAGTTTTATGCTTGTTATTTTCAACACACAATTGGGGTGATTCCCAAGAGTAGACCATGTGACACTAACTCATAAACCCTAATATCTCTGTGGACGATGCCTGGACTTAACACTAATTACGATAATATTGTTAGGAGTGACTACATGAACAACATATAAATCTTATCTTTGGTTACAAGTTCCCGAGTTTTCTAATGATGTTTGGGTCCCCACCATTGGCCTGATTTGGGTGTCTTAAGAGCCAACTGTTAGGATGGAAATAGCGATTTTTCATATGTGTGATGTCTCATTGACGTTCCTACTTTTCCATTGGTTGTTGCAAATTGTGATACATTATGTGTTTTCTCTGTAGTTATTGTTCAGGTTGGCCTGATTTGGGTGTCCGAAAGATCAGCCGTATATGATTCAAAATGATCAATTTCTTGATATGGAATGTCTCAGTGACATATATACGAGTTTCTTTCTTTCTATGATAATAAAAATGAAAATGAGGTAGAATGTCTCCCCCTGTTCCTGGTTGGACCTATAGCCCCATATGATGATTGATTAAAAATTTCAAACAATGTTTAAAAAAACATTAGGAAAGTAGTATTCAGTGAAAAAAATGCATCTTTTTTGCAACCAATGTATAAAAGCATTAGGGGTGGTAATAGGATGTGTTTCAATACATCTCATGTCCCCTGGACCTAATGTGTTCTCCCAAGTCTCCCCTTATAAAGATAAAATCAAATTAGGGTGCTAAATCAGTTGACAAAAGGAGGCAAATTACGGGTACACACATCATTAAAAAAATCTAGGATCTTAACTTAGATTAGGTTGTACCTAAAATATGGCATACATACAAAAGCGACACATTTCCCCATTTTCATAAAATGCAAAATTGTACAACCCACCAAATAAATTATGCCCTATTTTTACTTTATCAATCTCCATCTTCAATCATACCCGACCCAAATTGCATACTTTCTAGTTCCCCAACCCCCCTTAAATGCTCAACACATGCTTGCACTACCCCATTGTTTAGCTGTTAGTAACCTTGGTAGGATACTCCTCTGGATTAGTGAATTGTTTTCCATGTGTGGAATTTTGAATTTATTACTTCCGCGAACCTTTAAAATTTTCATCATTGATATCTAATGTGTTAGGAATACTTTTTTTAGTGTTTAGTCTGTTCCCTCTCAAATGCACCACATATAGCTTCAAGTAACCCTTCCAAATCATAGCAAGTGTCTCATGTTGCAAAGCTTGAATAGAGTAAGAAAATCATAGGTCTAGGATGTTGAGGTTAGGAGATCTAGGTGGCTGACTGACTAAATTGATGTTAAAACCGTCTAATGAGGATGCAACCCTAAATTCAAGATCATCGTTATGAAACTGTTGTTTAGCATTAGCTAGATGTATATAACCTTAAATAGATAGGGAGGCCATTTGGATTTGATAGTTGGGATCATCTCATCTATAAGCTTGGCTTTGGTGACATCTCTGTTTATCTTTTCATTTGGATTTGTTTCAATTGTTCCAGCTGTTTGATTTTTAACTTCTATTTTTTACTGGCACTTTATCAACAAATGGGAAAAATACCCAATCTTACAATCGAATAAAAATTCTACCCCTAGGCCGTAAATTAGTATGCTAACAACACAAATAAACATGAGTTTAGGGTTATGGGATTTGTGTTTGTATGTCCTTAAGTGCTCAGCCTCATTAGGGGATAAAAGATACCTAACATTTGGCTTTGTCAAATAAAACTTGTTTTCATCTATATGCACCACATTATCCATTAGCTTCAAATTGAAATGGTAGTCTTACTTTGAAAGCACAAAGTGCAACCTTTGGATTTTTTTTCTTTCTTGTAAGGGCTTGTTTGATGCTATTAGTGTGGCATTTTATTTCCCCTGCTTCCACTGCTCGTTGTACCATACTTTTACCTATGCCTAGACCTGCAACAGTGCCTCAAACTGTTCTCCTAGATTGGCTGGTAATGATTTCAAAGCTTCCATGTTAATATTTTCTTCCTCTTATTCGCATGGCCCATTTTCATTATCCTCGTGTCTAAGGGTATAGCCAGGAGCAACTTCCTCTTTGCTCTTAACCATATTGTGTTGATGGTTTGGATTAAAACTTGGAATAGTGCAGCAGTCTCGTGTCGCTTGAGATGCAAAATTTTGCAACCTGTTATGTTGGCTAACAAGAACTCCCATATGTGTTGCCACTGCTCATTAGTTAGATTATTATCCTTCATCATCAAGTTCCTCCCCAAATAGTTGATGAATGGAAAACTAGGTGGTTCGTAAAACAATAGAGTCCGAAAAGATCAACGGGGCTCAATGAGAACACCTTTCTTGATTCTGAGGGCCTCAAAAATTAAATTCCATTCACTTTTTTTATGGAATACGTATGGGGAGAGTATTGAATGAGAACAAGTAGTGATAGAGAATAGTTGGTGAAATGACTATATGGTTAGTATCAATTTATGCATTCTATAAGAGCTGCAATTTTTACTTTTTTTTGGACAAATATTGTTCCTTTTACTGTTCACATAATCCGAGCCATTGATTCAATTCTTTTTACTGTATCCTGCCAAAATTTTGTTCAGTTTTCCTTTCGCTCCAAAATGCTGAAAACGTAATTAGTCTAGGAAAATCACAAAACACAAGGTTGTAAAAAGTCAGTCTTGCCCCTTAAAAAGATGGGACCAGCAGTCCTTTTATTCATAAAAATGGGGCAAAAAAAACCTTCAGATTTCTCGAAAAGGGACATAGAGTACTTGTAACATGTTAATATAAACATAACAAGCATGGAGTGAGCATTGTAGCCAGGGGCAGATCTAGAATATAATTGGTGGATCACAATTTAGTTTGATAACTTTGTCTCTGAATATAGTGATATAATATTAAGAAACTTTAAAATTTATAAGAATTTGTGGGTCTAAAATTAAAAATAAACTAGGACATTAATAAAAAATCATATTTTAATTAACTTAAAAAATTAAAATTTTGTTTTTTGAAAAAAAAAGTAAGGCAATGCACAGAGGTAGCTCCACCTCTAATTGTAGCATAGTACTTGGTTTAGGTTGCAATTATAATGTGTTACTCTATATATTTTGCATTGATGAAAAATTAAAGTTAAAAAAAAATCCAGAGACCCGGGAATCCTTATGATCAGCTCTAGCTAAAAGAGCTGAGCCTGAATCAATAGCTTTCCACGCGAGTTAACGAAGATAACACCTGATGGAGAGCCACGCTTCCTATTTGGTAGACTTAGCTATGTTTGATAGAACTCATAAGGTGGTTTACATATAAACAAAACATTTATAGTGTTTGATAAAGTGTTAAAAACAGTTTATTTTGAAAGAATAATCTATTTTCGGGGAAAAGGAGAAGTTGGTCCCCTACTTTCAAAATAACTCAGGTTTGCTTATAAAGACAATCTACCAAACAATGTCTTAAAATGTCCATCAAGAAGCTTATTAAATGACTCAATCAATTGGAGACTGGAGTATAATCATGTAAGTGCATGATTTGTATGTTTCGCAAATTTGGAAGAGAAGAAAGCTTATATTCTGCGAGCGACCTCTGCCCCAAATTAGATATGTCAATTGGGTGGGATTGGGAAGAAATGAGATGAAAAATTAATAAATGGGTAGTTAATGGAATCGAGTATTAAATAGTCACTAACTTTTGGGATTGGGCGGGATGTGAATGATTATGTTAATGGGAAATTTTGATCCCAATGAGTCCCAAATTAGGTTAACTTAATGGGAATCAACAAATACTCAATAAATATCCAAAATTACCCAATTAAATGCATATGTAATATTTAACATAAAAAATCACTATAATTCATAAATTATACATTTATAACGCATGGATAAATTAGTATTCTAATAGTTTGGTGTTATTAGACAGACCATCACTCATTCACATGCTTAAATTATATTATAATCTGACGCCGGATAGGTTACAGTTCATGTCTTTTCATTTTAATTCTACAACACTTAAAACCATAAATGAGTCGAACTGAACTCGAACAACCACTAATTCGAATTCAACTCGTTTAAAATATGTCGAATTAACTCGACTCAAACTCGTGCGAACCTATAGTAAATTGGCTCAAGGTCGAGTTCAAATGAAATTAGCTTGACTCGAGTTCGGTTTTAGTGAAATTAATTTGCTTCGAGCCCCATTTTGATTTCGCGCTCGAGCCATGATTAAATATAGATTTTCTTTTAATATACATTTTAATTTTTTTAGTAAATATATATTATGTTGGCTAGATAAGTCTGACAAGTTTAACGACCAGTGTTAATTGAATTCGAGCTCGAGTTTGAACTCGAATACTATATGAGTTGGTTCAACCGCGCTCGAATTCGGTTAACTTGAATTTGAGTCGAGCTTTGATAGAGATGCTTGTAAACAGTTTAGTTCGTTTACATCCCTAGTGCGACGAAACTCGAGCTCGTGAACAGTTTTGGTGTAAACGAAGCAAACTGTTTGCAAACAGTTCGGTCAAATCTCAACTTATATTCTAATTTGATCGATCTCGTACAGTATTCGGGATCAATCTCATATAGTATTGTAGATCGAACTCGTACAGTATTCTGGATTCATCTCGTACAGTATTCGATCTCATACAGTATTCGAGTTCGTACAATATTAGAGTCAAACCCAAATAATATTGATCGTTAATCTCCTCGAGTTTACAGAACCAGCATATTATATATATTTCATTTTTATTAAATATAATATAATATATTTATTCATTGCTCGTTTTAGAGCTCAAAATAAATTAATTTCACTCGAGGTCGAGGTGAATCATGATTTTACAAGTTCAATCGAATCGAACTGAGTTCGAAATATTTTATACAATTTGAACTCGAACAAACTCGTTTACAGTCGTAGTAGGAATTTGATGAACTTTGGAAAATGTAACTATAAAAATAGTCAGAAAATAAAAAAAAATATTCAGGGTTGTGTGAGGTCTAATTACACTAAATAATATATTCATCAAAAGACGGGAATTAATCGGGTATTAATTGAGTACTCATAATTACCCAATTTTAAATGGGTATATGGGAAGATTGGGATCTCAATCTCATTTCTCATTGTAATCCAATGTTATAAAACTCATTTGATCATAATTTCAAACTATAAAATAATGGGTATTTTTCATTCCATTATCTTGTATTTAATAGGTTTCAATGGTTATTGGGATTAATTGACCCTCTAGTTAGAATGGTAGGACGATAAATAGTAACTCGACTCTTGTGTAAACAATTCATGGAAATATATATATCCAGATTAATAAATTTTTGATTGTACCTTAATTTTGCACAGTGCCATGTCTGATGTCTCTAAGCTAAAAGAAAAAAGTGCACTTTTAATAAGAATTGTTCTATACAAGGAACTAGCATAGTTAATCACTCCTTATAAAAGAAGGTAGTAGTTCCCTCAACAAAATATTTTTTATTTTTTGTTCTTCTACATTATTTTTAAAACAAGAAGAAAAATTTCTTTAAAATGCTTTTATTGAATTGTCAATTCTTGACAGTGATGATGTGGTACTGAAAGATAACTTCGTTCTCTTTGTAGTGATATAGCTAAATTTTGGGTTCATGGGCTTAAGGCTGGAAAGCCCATAAAGTTCGCCCTCAATACCTAGCGTTAGGGATTACATAGCCTCATAGGAGTAGGTTTTGGTGGAGGTCCGCTCCACATACGCCCTATTGGGGCGGCATGAAATTAATTTTGCTAGGGATAAGATGTACACTCTCGGTCCCAGTAGAATTGATCACTTTACTTTTTTCACGGTATTCAATAATCATGTTTGACCGTCAATATCTCTAGTTACAAATACCAATTTCGCATAAAAATGATATTTAAAAAATAGATGTTAAAATAAATCTAACAAGATCTCACATGATATTTTTATTATATATAGATTAATATATATTTACGGTCAAAGTTTATGAAATTTGACTTTGAAAAAATAAAGTAGCCAATTCTTCTGAGACGGAGGGAGTATGTGAGTATATACCGTCATGTTAGTGGATCGACCGTAGATATTAGTTCAAACTCGTTCCACTAGACCCATTATATGTCGGCTAATTTGATATGTAATAAATTATTATTAATCTACAATGACCATATTTTCCCCATAAAATTTTCATGCAAATACTTATTAAAATTTGTATAATAAAGCGAATTTTAGGTGTTTATGGAGATAAGGGTAGAGTGAGTATAGTGGGTTTTAAGTGGGTAGAGAGACTCAAGTAAATGATGGAGTGAGGATTGATTTTATATAAAACCATATAAGATGGGGTGAATTTTTATATTACATATATACACATTATGGGTGATGGGCCGAAAAATGTATGAAATAATTAGAAAGATTGTCCAAAATTGTACCTACTTGTAATCGAAATTCACAATTTGGTACCCGAATTTTAAATTTGTCCTTTATAGGTACCCACTTTTTCATTTATGTCTCAAAATGGTACATTTTAGCAAAAAAATGGGCACCAATTTGGATTAAAATTGTGCCAAAAAGATACCCATTTGTAACTAAAAATTACCTTTTTGGGACATTAATGAAAAAATGGGTACCTTTTCAGAATAATTTTTAAAATTGGATACCAAACTGTGAATTTCACTTAAAAGTGGGTATCATTCTGGTCATTTTCTCAAAATAATTAGGTGAAATGGATACCCGCTCTGTCCCAACTCAAACTTCACACTTCACTTTATGTCACTATTCACTGTCCAACTTTGACCACATATTTGAATAGATATATAAACAATGATATTATCATATATAATATGGTTGGATTCATCGTGACACTGAGTTTCTAAATACCAAAATTTTATTTACCGTTATTATACGTAGGTAAACATATTAACGGTCAAACATATTAACAGTCAAATATGATTTTTGATAATCGTGAAAAAGATTCTATGAAATTTGAGATGGGACGAAGAGAGTAAAGAAAAAGTATAACCCGTATCCATACTGCCCTAATGTCATCCCTACATGCTAAGTTAAATTAAATTATAATTTTAAAAAATATACTCACTTCGTTATGAAATCATTCGTTCACTTTCTTTTTTCGTTCGTCCCACATAAAACAACACATTTAAATTATCGAGCATGTCTATTGAAATGCAGACTTTCTATAATTTATTGAAATATCAATTTTTAAACTGCAAATTAGAAGAAATAACATTAGATTTTTGGGTTGCATTAATCGGGTCATAAACTTATAACTCTGCACATTGCATGATGAATTTTTAATATTGTAACTAAAATCTCTTTTACCTTTCTATAATTCTAATTCAATCTCGTTTAAATCAGAAAATGTAAATAAATATATATATATATATATAAAGGGAAAAAGAAAGAAAGAAAACCTCAATCAAACCCCAATATACCTATACTCCTCCATATCCAAATCTACACATCCCGTTCTTACAGCAACTCCAATGGTTTACTTTATTTTTTAATTACTATATCCAAATCTACACATCCCGTTCTTACAGCAACTCCAATGGTTTACTTTATTTTTTAATTACTATAGTAGTTTTTAACAGTTACTACAATACATTTACTCAAATAATTTACTCTATATTTTTCTCTAAAAGAAAATATTCCATTATTTTTTTTATAAACATTAGTTTTATAACCTTTATATTCTTTTGTTTTGCTAACTTGACGGTTATGTATATATTTATCTTAAATTGTTATTTTTATCATAAAACAAAAAATATATATTTAATGACAAAATAGATTATATATTTTTTATTTCAAAAAAAATTCATAACCAAAACATAGTCCTTCCATGTATAATTCATTACAAATAATATTCAAAATATAAAATAAATAAATTTCGCATACAATTATCTACAAATAATATGCAAACTGTGAAGCAAAAAATAAATATTTCCCATACAGTATACCTTTAATTACAAATAATGTAAGAAAAATTCTTGAGAAATACCGTCTTTCCATAGGCATATGGAAAGACATGGAAAGATGGGGTTGAATTGAAATTATAGAAAGGTAAAAGATTTTAGTTACAATATTAAAAATTTATTATGCAACGTGTGGGAGTGATAAGTTTATGACCCGATTAATACAATCCGAAAATTTTATTTTGATTTCTTCAAATTTGCAGTTTAAACCTTGGTCTTTCCATAACTTATGGAAATACCGTCTTTCAAGAGACAGACTCATAATGTAATGAATATAAAAGAAAAATTAATTAATTTCGATATAAGTTAATTACAAAAAACGTAAAGATACTAAAGAACAAGATAAAATAAATGATGAAAAGAAAGCTGGAAAAGAGGGAAGGAAAAATAAGAAAGAAGAAAAAAAAGTTAAAAGTATCAAGGCAAAAGCTGGAAAGAAAGAAAAAAAAGGGGTTCAAACAGATTTGAAGTTTGAACAGTTCATGCCAAATTTACCGTGTCACTGTAAATAAACGGGACATTAAACGTTAAAGTAACGTACCACTGGAGTCCCATTTTCTTCAAAATTCTTACGTGGAACGGAAAGGTTCCGTCCATTGGAGATGCTCTTATCCGTGAAGACCTTGGCATTTCCATCCGGAGCACCACTATCCGGCCAATCCGATGAAGATAAGTCCTTTGCCGAGCTTCCCAGACGTCCGGTGAAATGTCTGATCTAGACATTCCGGCGAACGTCGACTCAACCAATCCGAAGAACGAACATCCAACACTCCCCGAAAAACGCAGACTCGTCGACAAGTTCGACGAACGCAGATGCACTGAACGATCGACCAAACCCGGCAAGAAAAAAGCAGCATTGATTCAGTTCGGCGAACGCAACACCCAACGTTGACCTGCGCTGAACTGAAACTAAAATTTACTATTAACTTAAATTAATAAAACTAAAGTAACTTAAATTTTATTAAAACTAAAACTAATCGAAATTAAATGAAACAAGTGTAGTGAATTGAAAAGAGCATTCATTAATTAATTCTTCATAATCTTTGAAATTATGTTACAATGATTTTAATGAAAAGCTTATGTTTGTGACTAATCCCGGACTATAAATTTATATTTAAGACATAGTCAAAGGGTCCAAGAGAGGGTATAGATGAGAATAATAATATTAGTATTGTAAAATTTTACAAATTAATTTTGAAAGAAAAAGTCCGAAGGCATAGTTGTATACATTAGACTTGCTACCACTAGTAATGATCCCCGTTGGATTAATGTTATAAAAGTTAATGGCACGGTAATTTGGCTCGTGGAAGGAACTGGAGCATGGTAATGAAAGTGTAGTATAGTGTGTGGATGTCGATGTGAGTCGTATTACGTGCACATTCATTAAAAATAATTAAACCCTATTACAACCTTGGAAGATTCATCAAAGCAATATTTTTTATACTCCATCCAGTTTTTTAACATTGACTCAATTTCATTTTTCGTTTGATTTTTTAATAATGACCCCTTCCTTTTTTGACAAAGTTTATGTTATTTTCGTCGGATCAATTTACTTTTTTGTTCTCCTAATGCAATTTTCACCACTCATTTACTTTTAATAAAATTATTTCGTTTTGTTAGAAGTCAATGTTAGAAAATAGATGGAGCAACTAAATGATTGTATATAGATGCCATCTACGTTTGATGTGATTAAAGGTGAATTCATACAAGTTCTCTTTTTTTAAAAAAAAAAAGGTGAAATCATGCAAGAGTTACGTGCTCGAGGTACGTTCCAACTGATAATTGAGTTGTTATTGGTACCATAACCATATTATGTGGAAGAAAATGATGATTCAAAGGGGAGGATGCCTTTTTGGCAGAGATTGACACAACCATGATAGTTCTGTGAACTCCAATTTTAGGTTTTTCTTCTGGAAAGGTCAAAAACCTTTCCCCCAAATTTTTGAAACTTGCGAACTTTGATACGCAACGACGGTGAAGAGACATATGGTTGAGCTTCAGCTGGGCACGACACTGGAGACGTGATCTCCGTGTCATTATATCACGAACCTTAAATAATGCGATTGCGGGGACTCAGTACTCCCTCCGTCCCAATTTTATTTACACTGTAATTAGTATCACGTTGTTCAAAAAATATGTTTGATCGTTAATAATTTTACCTACGTATGATAATGACAAATAAAAAGTTGATATTTGGAAACTACTTGTTACGATTAATTGTACAATATCATACTATAATCAAGGCAGGTCCAAACCCATATTTGATGCCCGGGGGCGAATAAAAATTCCGGACCCTCTATTATAAGACCAAATTATATTTTCAATTTTTTAATTCTAAATTTATTAAAATATTTTTAATATATATATGAAATGAGAAAATTTATTTTAAAATGTGCAACTTATATGAGACCGAACAAGTATAAATATAAAAGATAGAAGTATACAATTTTCTAAAATAAATTAAGAATTCAATAGAGATTGGATACAAATCATTTATTAATTAATAAATATATTATAAATTTAGTTTGATTAATAAAATAACATTAAATGAACAAATATATAAGAATTCATTTACATATTTGGATCAATAAAAATTATTAACACATCATATATTTAGATATTAAAATAAATAAAAATAATGAAAATCTAATTAATTTTTATAAAACTGTTTAAATTTTGTATTAATTCAAAAATACATTTGTCACATTAGATAAGCATACAAAAGAAAATGAAGAAGATGAAGCATATACTACTATAATATGTATGAGAAGGTCTCATGGTGGATTATATTAAATTATGAACAGTCTACTCTATTTTTTCACGTATACACTGTACTTGTTAAATTACATACTAAAATAAATTATGTTTTATACTATGTATTTTTTATATTTTCATATCCATATTCAAATACACATTATTATTTGTTTAACTTATAAAATAGGCAAAGTTTTGGTAAAAATAATCTTTCCATAAACTTATGGAAAGACGGGTTTAATTAGAATAATGGAAAGGTAAAAGGTTTTAGTTTCAATATTTATGACCCGATTAATGCAACCCCAAATTTTTTTATCTTAATTTCTTTTAATTTGCAGTTTAAACCTTGGTAAGACCATTTTTCAAGAGACGGACTCTATAAAATATTATATATATATATATATATATATATAAGATTACAATTTTTAAGGTAAAAAATTAGGGGGCCTATCCATTATTTTATGGATATGATACATTTTCAGAGACTTTCTCATGTATATTTAAGTTCAACTAGAGACTTTCTCATTTATATTTAAGTTCAACTTTATTATTTGGACAATATAAATCATGACATTCATCTGAACCTATAGTATGTCAACAGAGCCCACATTCACTTTATATCATACGTAATGAAATATATTCTTCTAAATTCTAAACCCAAATTACTACATATAGAAATATTTTAAAAATTGGGCCCCTCCCATCCTTGGGCCCAGTGCGGTCGCCCAGCTCACACTGGGCTTAGGTTGGCCCTGACGATAATATTATTGTTCATATATTTATGTAAACATGCAATCAAAGTTTGAGAGAAAATAGTATTTAAAAAGTAGAAGTGTAAATAGAAATGAGACCGAGGGAAGGGAGTACCTTAATCCCATTCATTTTCATTAGTGAATAGTGATGTTAGTGTTATCCTTCTTTTTCCTTTCTCAAAGTTTTTATTATGTCACGCACTTACAGTACTGTTTTTCTTCAGCAAGTCTGGGAAAACCATCCACGCAAGGCAGTGGTTCATCTTTTCCTGCCATCATGTCGACACTTTTTGTTTGCAGATATATCTGGCCACAAACTCCCCAGTAATGGCACTTCTTTTTACAAAATTTAAAGGATTGTAATTGATGTTTCATGGGAAAGAGAGAGAGAGAGGGGAGAGGAGACTCTTAATAATGCCATATAAAGTTAGAATTGTTTTTCTAATACGTGTTTATGGATAATACGTTAGATCAAGTTGACACTAATTTCTAGATAAAAATTTCAACCTATGATTTTGTGTTGTGCTTAGCCAATCTAGTAAAATATTTAGTAATAAATATGTTCTGATCTAGGGGCGTCAAATGGGCAGACGAGTTGAATATGAGTTGGGTGATATGAGTATAAAAAAATAGGTATGACCCATTTTAACCCATTTTATAATGGATTTAAAACGTGTTGGGTAAAAATGGATCGAGTTTAAACCCGTTCAATCTGCAAGTTGAAAATCACTCAACTCGCGAGTAAATAATGGATAAACCCGGGAGTTTCAACCCATGTACATCGGCGGAACTAGGGGGGAGCCGGTGCGGCCGCCCCCCAAACTCCGGTGACTGAGAAGTGTATATAAAGTCCGCCCCTGCCCCACCCCTCCTAGCCTAGCCCAGCCCCAGCCCCAGCCCAACCCCTGCCCAACCCTGCCCTGCCCAGCCCTGCCCCTCCTGGAAATTGTTGGAAAAATATGTTGATTTCGTCAACTTTTGGGCTCAATTTTGAGTAGTACCCGAAATGAATTGGGTCCGGTGGATAATATTTTTGGATTCTACGTAGCGAGTACTATAAAATCGGTTACTCGAACATTCAAAACGGATCAAGAGTGAATGAGATATTGATGTCGAAAGATTCACTTTTGGAAGAGGAAAATGTGCGAAAATGCA
>JAULKM010107404.1:0-23917 GCA_032355605.1 Rubia tinctorum | reverse complement strand
TCAAATAGTCTCAAGCTTGCAGGAAAACACATGCATCCACTCAATTTCAGAAACACTATGAATAACATTAGCCTCACTGGTGAAAGGACATGCACACCATGGATAATTAGTTTAGATATTTCTGAAAAGCGATGGAACGTTTCTTGAAAAAAAAAACCTTAAGAGTTATACCTCAATAAATGAACCGATGCAGGAAGATCACATATGAAACATTTGAGCTTATATATATCAACTTTAGTACCATCAACTAGTAAACACAATCAAAACCTATAATAAGGTGCAGTGCAACCCTTTTCCAGTCCTACCAAAGGATGGAACTGTCACGAAACCTGCAATCTACTAATCTATCAACAATATGGGAATAAAACAACATCAAACGCGAGCCAAGACGTATAAACCAGCAGACTGATATTTAAATAACTTAAACTAGAGCTTGAACAGAGCAATGCAAATCATCAAATATAGGGTGGGAATAACAACAGCCACTTGCACGTCTACATTCATGTTCCGCTTGAAAATTCAACAATGAAAGCAGGTCCAACAGTTAAACAGGCTAGTTTCCAAAAACTAAGCATATTAACAGCCAACTAGTGAGACAAAAACATATTTAGAAACATGTACTGCTGGCACTTTCAATTTCCTTCTTAGTCATCAAAAAAGTCAATCGGATTCATGGTAGCCCATAACAATAAAATAATCAAGATCACGCCCAACATCGCTCCTACTAATGCAACAACATAGTCAAAGGCTATCATAGCAAGATAAATACACTTATAAGTCCCAAAAAGCATTCCTTGATAAGTCCTACAAACGATAAGCAACTTCATATCAACATATATGAACATGAAATAAAGGTAAAAATCGTAATCCAGATTGAATCATGGTTTTGTGTCTCCCCTCTATAAACCAATGTAGTGTAGAAAAATATTTCACCTAACCTATTATCGAAACAATTAAATCAGAAGACATTAAATTCACTACATCTTCCCTGAAGACCATCAACACTTTCCTAAAAATCGAATCTTTTCAACTGTTCACATCGTGATCATAAAAAAGAATCAAAATTTACTGCATCCAAGATATACATCACGAACCCACATCAATTTCTACCTCAATTGAGCAAAAGAAGAGATTAAAAAAACCTTTAAACAACAAATAGAAAAACAGGATCACAGTCCACTCTCTCTTCAACAAACGAATCACTAATAGAGTTCAACTAGATCTCCAGAAACAAGAACCCTCCTAACAAAAACACAAAAAAAATCTGGCTAATGAACTTGTTACACTACACAACTAATCAAAATAAACCAAAATCACGCACTATATACTTCAAGAAACTGAGTACAAGCCTAATCGGGCAGTAAATTAGATGTACAAGTATACCTTCAAAGCCATTATTCGGGATGGAGAAAATCTGCTTAGTTTTTGTCGTCAGAAACGTTACAGTAGGAGAAATTGTGTGCAATTAGAATGAGACAGGGGGTTGATTATATATTGGGCTGCAAAGCACATATTATTATTCGAGCTCTTGTGCACGCTACTAGCCATATTATTATTCGAGCTCTTGTGCACGCTACTACACGTGCCCACAGCCTGGTTCAGGCCCACGTTTGCCTTTTTAAAGTTTTTTTTAGGGAAACGTAGTACAAATATAACATTACAGTAGATACTTGTGAAAGTGAAAGTATAACCTTGGAATAATTTTTAGTGCAAAAACAACCCTAACAGCAAAATGAAAGTCCAAAAATAATCCTATGCCACCAATTCCGACGTTGACTTAGTAATTCCGACGATTGACTGATTTGCAAAGACTAAAATACTCTTTTACTTAAACCCTATAATCTGATGGGCAATTTGGCCCTTATGATCGGGGCCATCTTCACCCAACACCACCACCAATCTCTCCCGGACACCACCACCAACATCACCCCACCACCACGAACCCCTCCCGCCACCACCCAGCCATTACCACCAACCCCCCTCCCCGTCCGCAACCCGCAAAACCATCCCCATAACCTCACACCACCTCTACCACCATTTTCGACATCGTTCAACCAAACTCCGGAAAATCGAGACCCACCACCTCTTCTCCCCGCTCACCAATCTTCTTCACGTTCTTCCTGACCACCACCAACCCCGCTCGCCACCCGCACAACCACCCCCACAGCCCCATGCCACCTCGCCACCATTTTTGGTGCCGCTCAGCCGCACCAAAATATTGAGATCCACCACCCCCTCTCCCTGCTTACCAATCTTCTTCGCGTTCACGCCCACCGAAAATCATCTTCTTCGCGTTTGCGTCCACCAAAAACCCTCTTTTTTGCATCGCCGTCCACTGGAAACCCGACTCCACCACACCTACGCCGCCACAGCTAGGGCGTCGGACCCAGAGTGGTGCAAGAACTAAAAGAGGAAGAAGAGAAAAGGTAAAATAACATGGAAAATGGATTTCTCTTCTTCCACTAATAAAATATTGAAATCAATTTTGAATTAAGTTGGTGAATCAAGAAAAATCAATGAAATCGGGTATAGCCGATTCGTCACTGCGAACACTTCTGCCATAACTAAGACAGGCTATCTTTGTGTGTTGGCATTTATTTACCTGTGAATTAAGTTGATGAATTGAGAGAAATCGACGAGAAGAAGAAGATGGCAGAGCATCAGTATTAATCTACACTAACAACTAATTTTCAGGAAATTCCCAAATTCAATGCTCTTCTATTTTAGTGGAAGAAGAGAAAATTGAAATAATAAGAATTAGGGCTTTAGGGGTATGAATGTAATTTCAATGTTTTTTATGTTTTTTTTTACAGAGGAGTAAAATAATCTTTTCACTAAATTTTAGCATTAAACTGTCGGAAAAGGTTATAATTACACATACACTAACTATCTAGGGTTATATTTGCACTTTCAATTATCACAGGGTTATATGTGCACTTTCGTGAATTATATAGGGTTATATATGCACTTCGCTCTTTTTTATTTTATTTTTTAATGAAAATAAAATGTTCTGTGTTTAAAACTGACTTTTGATTGTGAATAAACACTTTATCTAAATGAGTCAATCTCTTGAAAGACGGTTTTTTCATAAATTATGAAAACACCGAGGTTTAAACTGTAAATTAGAAGAAATGAAGATAAAAATTTTGGGTTGCATTAATCGGGTCATAAACTTATAACTACTACACGTTGCATAATAAATTTTTAATACTAAAACATTTTACTTTTCTATTATTCTAATTAAGTCCCGTCTTTCCATAAGTGTATGAAAATACGAACTTTTCCAAGATTTTGCCTATCAAAATTTAGCCTGCATAAATATATTTTAAATTTTAATCTCCATTTTTTTACTTTTCCAAAATTATCTTCTTGTTACTTTGTTTAGTAATTGGATATTCATTTATAAATTTATGTCTAAATTTTCCAAATGGGTTTTAACATTGTTTAAAAATAAAATTTTAGACCCTAAATATTTTTTTTAAATAGCCACTTATTTGGGTGTGTTTAACATGGCTTATACGTGGCTTTGATTATAACCATAACACTTTTAATTGTTTGGTAAAGTGCTAAAAGATACATTATTTTAAAAGTATAAACTATTATTTTTTTGGGTTGGGGGCCAAGTATAAGCTGATTTCTAAGTGCTTTCAAAATAAGTCATGTTTGCTTATAAGCAGAGTTATGAAAAGCACAACTTTTTATATCATGTTCAAATTTTAAAGAAATTGTACTATTCTATTTTTTAAAGTCAAACCGTCATGGATGGGGGTTTAGATGGTGTTCTTCCCTTTTCATTAATCTCATATGTTGCCAAAAATTGCCTTACAATGTCCAAAAGCATACATCGAGTTGTCCGAGGGCTTACATCAGGTGTTGAAACGCTTATATCAGAAGTTGCCCCAAAATGGGTATCATAGAAACACTAAACAACACATTACATATATGCAATCTTTATGTCTAAACAATTTGGAAGGGGTACATCGTAAGATGAAAGGTCAAATAATTATGAGACTTCCGACTAGTTCGGCTCAAACTAGTGAAAGCCGATGATAGTATTAAAATCTTAGCCACCTTCTCACTGAGATCCAAAAACACCGTCCTACTCGACCTCTAAGAGCAAGTCCAACAGCTTCCCTAAACTTTTTGCTAGAATAGGGAATGAAAATCAATATTCCCTATATATTTTTAGCTCAGCTCCAACAAATTTCCTATTTTGCATAAACTGGCATTTATTACACTAAAGTTACTTTTTCATTTAAACCTGAGAGTTAATTTTTAATCTCTTCAAAATATATTATAAAAACATTCAACATAACTAATTTTAAACTCAAATTTTGATGCTAATTAGAAACTAGTTTTCTTTTCGTATTCTTTTTATATATTCACCTGGTTCGAAATAAAAGGTAATAGGGCTAGTCATATGAACCCGCGGGTCGGGCGGGTCAACTGTCCCAACCCAAATCGACCTAATATTTTAGATCGAACAGGTCGGGTTGGGTCAGATCAGGTAAAAATTCCCATAGTTTAGGATCGCGTCGGGTAGGACCGGATCACAAATCGACCCAGTCATATAAAACAATATGAATTTTTAAAATACTTTTTAAATGTATTAATATTTATATAATAAATAAAATTACATTTTATTTTCATATAATTTAAAATGAGAATATTATATTATATTATTAATTATTCACTTAATAAAGAGAAATACAATTATTTCATTCTTATTTTTAAATATTTTGATTAAAAATATAATTTTACTAAAGTTTATTTATATAATTATGAATATGTATTTCATATATTAATCAATATATTATGTATAATTAATAGTTGTTTCAAAAAATTATTTTTATCTTTATGTTTTTTTTTACAAAAATGTTAAACTTGTTTATCAAGTAAATTAATGGTGGATATGTTGTATTAAACTAATTCGTTTTTATGATTTTCTTTAAAGAATGATTTTCTCAAGAAAATGAGGCAAAAATTCAAATGGGTCAAAATTTGACCCTCCCATACCCGACCTGACCCGAATCGAATTAACTCACTTGACCCAAATGGGACATTGACTTGAGCCGGGTTTAAATGGGTCTATTCAGCCAATTTAAACACCCCTACAAAGTAAGAACATCCAAAACATAAAAAAATGATAAACTATAAACCAAAGAAATTAATTCCAATTTTCTAAACAAATCATTATTGAAAAAATCCTACAAAAAATATAAATAAACATCTCACATGAGCTTGAGATTGTTGTAATTTTCTATATAAATGGAAGAATGAGAGAAATGTGAGACTTAAATATTTAATAGAAAAATGAATGTTGTATTATGATTTGATGCATTCAATTGAAATTTCATTAAATTTTCATTCCTTATAATTCCTTTCTCTTTCTAAAAATATAGGGAAGGAAGTATTATCTCTCATCAAAATCCCTATTTTAGGCAATGGAATAGAGAAGTTGTTAGAGCTGAAAAATTATGTAAATCCCTATAATCAATGAAAATCTTTATTATAAGGAAGCAGTTGGACTTGCTCTAAAGCAACCAAAATAAAAGTGAAAAACTTCTAAGGAAAGATTCGGTTCATCTCCATTAAATTGTAGTCCCATATAGAAATTAGGAATAATGCCGGTCATTTTGGTCACCAGAAGGTCTTTTGTAAATGTAGGTAAAAATCAGGAGAAAGTACGAAAGTCTCTAACACGACACAAGGTGATCAATCAATAATTTTTCAACTTGCTCGGTCTACAAATCTGGACCGTAAACTATGTTCAGAATCGCCAAAAGTAAATTGTTATAACTATCTTAACTCAGATTTCTCCTATACTGACATATAGACAAGATCAAAAGTCAATTAAGTTTAACTAAGCAAAAGGAGCCGTCAAGAAAAATTAGAATTGACAGAGAACATACACGACATAATATTTCAAAGAAGGGCCAATATTTTAAAAACTACCCTAATAAACATCAAAATAAGCAAGTAAACTATAAACAAAATAGTGAATTAAAAGCATCCCACCCTGAAAAAGAAAATTTTAAAAAGAAGATAAAATGAAAATAAAAATGGAGAAGTACCCTCATGACCATGATATCGCCGGATAGTAACTCGGCACCGAGTTGACCTAAGTTGGAAACGTCTGGAGTGAATTAACCCGTACCCAAATCGTAATGGGTTGAGTTGACCCGATACCTAGATTACTTGAGTTGGCCGGTAATGGATCTGAGTCAGTCCACAGTAAGGGCATCGGCGGGAGCATAAACTCTGGAGTTTTGGTTGGTCTAGTCATTGTTGGTATCGCTGGTTGTTTGTTTTCGGCCCATGGACGCATACCACCGCTGGAAGATCACCTCGGGAACATCAGACATCCTTGACAGTCTCTGAATCGTCGATGCCTTTAAAGGGAGCTGGACTAACCGATGTCGCGCGACTCTTTATGCGTTGGTGAAGAGGATGCGTGGGCGGTGAAGAGTTTTCTCTCCAAGGATCCACGTCGGTGAAGGAAAGAAAACACCGATGATTGGACGCAATGGTAGATCTTGGGCTCCAGTGAAAAAAGGCACGGATTTTGATTGTGGAGGGGCAAGCTAAGGCTTCTATGGCTGCATAATAAAGGTTCATATGGTGTTGCAAATAGACTCGATTGAGGCAGTATTATAGTAGTATAAAGGCGAGTCACCAATTGTTACCCAAATGGAGACTATAGATGACTCTGTGTTGAGGCAAAAGTCTGGTGTCCACCTCAGAATCTTCATTGTTGAGCCTTGAAACATCCAGGAACCTTTGATCCAGAAGCGATGAAAGTCTTGAATTTATTCAAATCTTATGAGAATATTTTTGTAGTCCAAGGATCCAAGTTGGTATTGTCCAAGAAAGCCAGCAGTTTTGAAGGAAGGCTGGAGTTGGTTTATCGTTGGTCGCCTCTTGATGAACTTTTCGATGAGTGCGTTGGAGTAGTGAGTTGATAATTTTTGAACATTTTCATTGGAATACTGGCAGAAGATGTTGCTCAAATGCTCTGTTTTGGCGATTATTTTGCATTGTTGGGAAGGGTTTATGTTAGGGATGGTGAATTTGATTTGAGAGCAAGAGGAAAGTTTTTGTTCCTCCCGGAGGGAGAGGTTCAGCCATGGTAGGATTCCGGCAGGATCAATATGTTATCAGTAAAAAATTTAGAGAGAAGGGAGAGAGATGAGAGAGAAGGGCGTTGACTTAGAAAGTTTCAAAAAAAATTAACAGGTCTCTAGTTGTTATTGAGCAGGTCTCCTAACAGATAGTCTGTTATTAAGTTATAAACAGTCCATTATAATTTAATAACTTATACACTACATTTGTTAAATTAAACAATAAACTTTTAAATTTAAATAAATTATTTTTAAAGTTAAATATTGTATTTTTATATAATATTTCTTATATTTTCACATTCAAATATATCTTATTATATGTTTTAATTTATAAAATACAATATTTAAAGTAAAAAGAAGTTTCAAAGTTAAAAAATAAAGTGGCATGTCCATAGATGTATGAAAAATCCACATTTATGAGACTTTCTCATATTATGGTATTTTCTAATGCCGGATATTGCTTTTATAATGGGCTTATTTTAGATAAGGTTGCACAAATGCATGGATTACTCCTCGAATAATCTAAACAAAAAGTAATAAAAAAATATTCACTTACATAGTAACGTTGACTAATTATAATTAGAATGATGGTAACTTATTTTTTATACTACTTATAAAACTGATAAATTTATTTAAAATAATATAAATAACAATAAAGGTGATACAAATAGAGTCGTAGGAAAAATTTTAATGCAACTTTCTTGAGCTTGTAAAATCAAAAAATTTAATGCTCCTCAAAAGTCAAAACATGGGAGAGTGGAGTGGCTTTGTTGTTTTTTTTTTGGGAAAATAGAGTAGGGTATCATTGATTTTGGTTCTGGGGGGTTAATCCCTCCATTACAAATTTTGCTAGATCATGTGCGTCTGCTACGCATATTCTCTGCACTTTCATTACATGAAATCTAGTGAAAATTATCGCTAGCATTATAATGCTCCTAACTAAGCAAGTAAGCCCAGGGGGATTGCTGGAAAATTTCTAATGCAGTTTAGAGCCACTTCGCAGTCCGTTCTGATGAGAACATGTGTCGTTGTGTGTTGTTTTACCCTGGACATTTCTTCGTGGATCGCTGACAGTTATGCTTGTACAGCTGAATTAGATTGGATCATTCTGGTGCCTTGCCACCTTGTCTGACTTCTTGTTGGCTGCGCAACCCAGGCTAGCACTGTTTTGCCATATGTTGCTCTGAATGTTGTATCTGTAGCTAACTGCGTTCATCCCGTGTAGTCATGGGCGTTCCGTGATTCCCCTGGGTGCCAAATTAACTGTATGTCCCAAACATGTTCTGCCCTTCTTCCCTCATTCTGTTGTAAGCTGACCAGATGTTGTAGTTCATGTTCTAGCGTGTTGGGGTCGTTAGCTGCTCTGTCCATCCTTGTCTTTAGCTTGGGGTCTTCCGCCATGTTTGACTTTACCGATGCCATAATTCCTTCAAGGGTCGGTGTCTGCATCTCCATTGTCGCTTTATTTCATGCACATTATATGGCCCATATGATGTAACCGGTGAGGTTTACATCCTCCATGTCTGGGAAGATAGAAAACCACGACTGTAGCCAGGTTCCAACTCCCAATGGCGAGCCTTTTTCTAAGTCAAATCCAAACCTTGAGGCTCTCCACACTTTCCTAGCTAGGTCGCATTCAAGGATCATGTGAGTGGGGGTTTCTATTTGGGTTTGGCATACTTGGCACATCGTTGACACATCCATGCCTCTTTTTTAGAGAGTTGGTCCTGTCGAGGTTGCATTTTGTACTAACCTCCAAACCAATAGCTTGATTTTCTCCAGTGCGTCGCACGACCAGAGCTTTTTCCACATCTTTTATTCCTGCTATGTGTCTGACATGGCCACCGAGGATGAAGGTCTTTGTTGTATCTTATTCTGCCATACATCGTGGTATCCAGATTTCACAATGTACTTCCCCAACCAGTCTTTCTCCCATATCAAGTAATCCTCTTGGCCGAAGGTATGCAGGGGTATGTGTAACCCTAAAATGTCAATTATCACCTTAGGTAGGAATAGGACTTCTAGTAATGGTAATATCCATTGCTTTGAGTTGTCAATAAGGTCGATAACTTTAAAGGGGCAACAATTGCTGATCGAACCTGATTGGGTTTTGGTGGTTTGGTATCCATTCTTCTTGGATGCCAATGGATTTCCTGTCGATCACTTGCCACTTCAGGTATGCTTTCATCAAATCCCGTCCCCATAGTATTCCTTTCCAACCCCATGTGGCCCCTGACTTCGGCTCCACCTGTAGGAATGGTTGACTCTTGCCATTCTTTTCATTGAAGAACATGGCGAAGAAGGATTTCTTATCGCTGAAGATCTTCCAATCTAGTTTACCGAGCATTGCCTGGTTCATTTTCGCAGTTGATCTCATGCCAAGTCCCCGTGCCATTTTGAGTGACACATCTTGGCCCATGATTTCCAGGGAATTACTCAGCCCTCTTCATCTCCCGCCCAGATGAACCTTGCCAAGTGCCCATCTATTTCCTTTGTCGTTTTAGATGGAATTTTGAAGGTACTCAACGTGTTTTGGGCTGTTTATGCTAGAACGTGCTTTCTCAAAGTGACTCTCCCCATGATGGAGAGATTGCTGAGTTTCCATGATATCGTCCTTGCTTTTATTCTTCAAGCGGTGTGCTATTAGGCATTGAGTGGGTATCCTGACAGGCGGCCTATCCATAAGCTTATGAATAGGTCATTTATTTTTTATCTTATACACAACATTTGTTAAATTACATACTAAATTTAAAATTTTAGAGAATATTTTTTATATTACATATTTTTATATTTTTACATTCAAATACATTTTATTACTTGTTTTAACTTTTAAAATATAATAATTAAGTTTCATAAAAAATTACAACATTTAATGTAAAAGCCAATGTGCACTGTCTATAACCTTATGTAAAGACCGCCTTTTATGAGACTTTCTCTTAGTCATTAGCCTAGCATAAATACTTGCTCAACTAAGCTACACCTTAACCTTACTGTTTGACTTTGTACATATGTAAATGTGAGGATAATTAAATAGAGAGTAAAATAATTACACAAAGTCTTGTTTTAGGCAGGCTAAACTTTAGACAGAGATTATTATACAATTATAAGAAGTTTAATTTTGAATGAGGTTTTTAAAAAAGTATGCTGACAAATTTAGGGACCTACCGTGCAATTATAAATTCTATAAATACAACAAAAATATCTGGATTTCTAATTTTCTTTTCTCGATTGGAATTTTCTCCTCCGATCGGAAATCTATAACCTCCGCAGTTCCACCACCAACCGCCGCCGTTCCTCCGCCGCTGCATTTCCTCCTCTTCCACCGGCGACGAGGCAGAGCTAGGGCAATCGTCGGCAATTTTTTTCTTCCATCGCTGACGCCACCGTAGCAACCGTTTTGTTCTTTGGATCTGAGGTTTTGTTCTGCATTGCGATCTGAGCTCCAATGGCGTAACCGCTTGCCGGCGCATCTCTGAAATTCACAGCGCCTATGCAACTCACCAGTGCCTCTGCAATTACTTCGATGCTTCGACGAATCTCTGATATTAACGGTGCTTCTGCAACTCATTTTTGCAATTGCTTCGTCAAAATTTGTGGTGCCTCTGCACAGTTTCACGACACAGCTCCACGACGATGACTATGCGCGTGGTGACCAGTGAGATGCATGCTATAATCGGAGAAGAAAGCATGAGCGTGAGATGCACGCGCATGAGGTGAATGCCTCTGCCGACACCGCTCTCCTCACCGGCGAAAAACCTCTTCTGTGTCGGTAAACCTCTGCTCCTCTGAGTTTCCTTACTGCATCCTAATATGAATTTGTTGATGTTTTTGAATCTAAACCTCTGCTCCTCTGTCGTTGTTCTTTGATTTTGTGATGATGTTATTATGAGATATGTTGATGATATGTTAATGATGTGTCGGCTGAGCTTTTGCTTGTGAGAGATTAGATTTAATTTACTATTTTATCTTTTTCAAAAACTTGCTGAGATTTAATATTATTTGACTGAGTAGAAGATTAGTAAAGATTCTTTGATGTAGTGGTTAGTACTCTTGTTGTTAAGATTAGAGGACTGGGGTTCGAATCTCACTATGACCTTTTTTTTGAAGAATTTATGTTCTTGATGTACATGTTGAGGTTTAATACTATTTTGACTGAGTACATGTTAAATGATTAGTCTTGGGTGTAGTGATAATAGCTTTAGTTTTTTAGGTTAAAGACTCAGGTTCAAATCCCACTAGGTCTATTTTTTGAAGAGTTTTTATTTTTGAGGTACTGTAACTTTTTGTTGATGTTTTTAGATTTTTTTCTCTCATGTTGATATTTTTCATAATTCGGGTTAGGTTATATTGTTATGAGTTGATGTTTTGTCAGTTTTATGGTTGATATGGATTTATATTTGTAGTTTTTTTAAAAAAAATATCATGTTGATGTTTTAAAATTTTCGGCTGACGTTTCGGTTAGAAGAGTTGGTGTTTATAGTTTCATTTTTCTTAAACTGATGTCTTTCATTTTCTAATGACGTTCAAATGTTACGAGTTATTTTTTGTAACTTTTTGGTGATATAAGTTGATATTTGTAGTTTAAAAAAATAAATTGTTGATATTTTATGATTTTTTAGTGAATAATTTATACTTTTGAGGTACCATAGTTTTTTTGTCGATGCTTTTAGCTTTTTTCGCTCTCATGTTGATATTTTTCATTTTACAAATGAGTTCCGGGTGTTAGGAGTTGGTGTTTGTATCTGTTTTTATGATATAGGTTGATATTTGTAGTTTTAAAAAAAATGACGTTTTGTGATTTTTTGAGTGAATAATTTATACTCTTGAGGTACCGTAGTTTTTTTGTTGATGTTTTTAGTTTTTTTCTCATGTTGATGTTTTTAATTTTTCGGGTGAGTTTTAGTTGATATAAATCAATGTTTCGTAGTTTTTTTAGGTTATATGGGTTGATATTTTTTGCTTTTTTCTCTCATGTTGATTTTTTTTATTTTCTCGGTGATTTTTAGGCGATACGAGTTGATGTTTATGTAGTGTTTGTTTTTCTTATGTTAACGTTTTTCATTTTCTGGGTGAAGTTTAGGTGATAGGAATTGATGTTTTTAGCTTTTTGTTGATATTAGTTTATTTTTGTAGTTTTTTAATAAAAAATGATAATTAAAGTCTTGTTGATGTTTTTATAATTTTTATAATTTTAAATTGATGTTTTGTTAGTTGTATTCGATGTTTTTAAAAAAATCAATTTTTTTAATTTTTAAATATATTTTTTGCTATTTTATTTTGCATTCTCTCTAATTTTTTAGTTGATGTTTTATGATTTTTCGTTGATGTTCTACTATTTTTTGCTAATGTTTATAACTTTTAGTTTGATGATCATATTAATTATTTGTATTTTAAAAATATTTTTGATATTTTTTTCAATTTTTTCACAGATTGTAGATGGTGGGGAAATGATGGAAAAAATTGGACAAAAAAGCCCCTGGAGAAATATTAGTGATAGGTCCCTGTAAAATTATTAGAAATAGGTCCCGGTAAAATTTTTATTGATAGGTTCTTGGAGTTAGAATATAGTTAGAATGACATAAAGACCCTTGCCTAAAGTTTAGTCTGCCTCACAGGAGACCATCTCAAATAATTAAAGAAATGACTGTGAATAAAGAAAGTGTGATATTATTTAAGAAAACAGAATTACTTAAAAAACTAAATTTCATATAATCCTTTTTACAATCTCTAAAATATATGTTTGATTGTTAATACATTAAACTGTATATAATAATGTCACATAAATAGTTGCTATTTAAGAACTTCTCATTTGACGAATCTAAAAATATCACATACGATAAAATTGTTGCCAATACATCCATCTGAATACTATATATGATTAGAGTATAACAATTTTAACTCAAAAAGGAATTAGAGTAGAATTTAGTATGATACGAATCTAATACTACGACAATGATGCGTCTCGAAAATGAATGAATAAAGCCCTCGAGATCCTTGATCGTAGCCTGCAAACCCTGGGGGATCACATGGGTAAATCCTCCAAAATTTAAGTAAGCAGAGAGTATAAGCACCGCATAAAGACTGAATGAAATGAAAATGAATATGTATCAGGTATTTATACAGTATCACCCTGGTAGTATTTTACCCTAAATATAACTCTTAATTACCCAATAAATACAGTATTAATTATTACTGTTTCAACCCTACCTGGGCCGATTAATACATGCCCATTATATAACTTGGGCTCAGTCCTTAACAAAAGCCTCCGGAAAACTAGATTTCCACTCGAGGACGCGGAGCTTCAAGATAATGGATCGAAACCCCTCGAGGTAGTGATTTGTAGGCTCAGTTTAATCAACATTCGAGGTAAATCCTTCAAGCTTATCTAGAGACTCGAGGTGGTATCCAATTTTCTCATTCTTAAAATCTAATAGAATATGAGAAGACGCGTATCTTCATCTATCTGCGTACATTAGCGCATGAAGATGTGCCTACTCTGAAAAGGCACGAAAATATTCTTGTGTCTTTTCAATTTTATTTTTTTGAGATAATGATTACTTTTTCCGCCATTTCATACTTCTTAACTGCCTTTTTTCTTCTTAACTTCCCTTCATTTTATTTGCAGGGGATTCACAAAAGGAGTTATTTTTCCAAGCTCTCTCCAACTTCCATCAGCCATCTTCTTCATCTTCTAGCAATCTTTTCTCAGAAACCAGTAAGTTCCGACACTCATTTATTTTTCCTTCCCTTTCTTACTTCATTAATGGCTATTTCTGGTGAGGAATCTACTGAGAGGGAATCATCCAATAGGGTTAGGCCAGAGGGGGAAACCATTAACTCGTCGGAGAGGATGAACTCCGATTCTAAGTTCAATAATTCTGAGGGGTCACGATATGATTCAGAAATGGAGGATGATGTCATAGGCCAGACTAATTACAATACAAATGGTTGGCCTATTACCGATATGCCTCCTCAAATATTCATAGGTGTTTGGTGGCTTAGGAAAACCCTTCGTGAGGAGGTCTCCTATCACCAGAGAGGTTGGGTTTTTCCCCCAACACATGAGGAAGAAAAGAAGGAAACTCCATCTCTCGAGGAAGGAGAGGTAGAAGGAGAAGAATATCTTGAGGGAGAAAGGAAGAAACATCTCTCAAGGAGGAGATGGAGATATCTATCAACGAACCCCCAACCTTGAGAAGACAGAAAACTATCTCAAAGTTCATATCTTTGATTCCTCTAGGCCAAAGGATACCTCCGGATGTAGACTTCCAACCTTTAAAGGCAGGTGAATCCCCTGATAACCTTCCTAAGGGTAAATCAATCATCTTCTTTCAGGACTTTGCTTCCCTTTCCCTTCATTATTCTCCAAGCTCTTTGCGGAATTCCAAGTCAATCCAGCGCAAGTGCATCCCAACGTTCTGGTTGTCACCATGATGTTTCTGACAAGATGTCACGAATGTGATATGGATAGTGAAGATCTTCAAATCCCTTAGGTTTTTACACATACAACTCATCATTAACCACTCCATTCAAAAAGGTACTTTTGACGTCCATCTGATGTAATGTGAAGTTCATAGTACAGGCAATAGGAAGTAATATATGAATAGATTCTAACCTGAAAACTGGTGAAAAAGTCTCATCAAAATCAACTCCCTCAACCTGAGTATATCCTTGAGCAACCAATCTAGCTTTATTACGAGTAATCTGACCATCGGCATTCGACTTGTTATTAAAGATCCACTTTGTACCAATATCATTTACCCCTTTTGGACGATGAGTGAGATACCATACATCATTGCGTTCAAATTGCCAAAGTTCTTGCATTTCCGCAATCAAATATTCTTAAAGTAGTGCTTCCTTGTAGTTCTTTGATTCAGCAAGTGAGATGAAACATTGCAGTCCGGCCAGTTCTCTCTAGTTTACTCGAGGAAATGATCGGGTTCTTCTTATGATAAGTTCTGGTACCACCTGTGTTGGAACATGCGATCTTGGTGTGGGAAAGGATGTTCCAACATATTCTTCTACTTCAGGTTCAGACTGACTTTCTGATTGTTCAGATGTTCCAACATAGTCCGGCTGCTCAGGTCAAATGTGTTGTGTTAGAACATGATCTTTGGCTGATTCATTTTCTCTTTCACTCGAACCCTATTTGTCATCAAAATCATCAACAACTACATTTATGGATTCCATAATAGAATTTTGTTCATATATTATAACACACGATAAGCACAACTGTTTACAGAATACCCAAGAAATATCCCAACATCACTACGACTGTCGAACTTTGCCAGTGGATCTCTATCCCTGAGAATGTAACACTTTCTTTCAAACACATGAAAGCGAGATACGTTTGGCTTCCTTCCCTTCCAAATCTCGTATGATGTTTTGTTGGTGAATGGGCGAAGGTACTCACGATTTATTATATAGCAAGTTGTATTGACAGCTTCTGTCCACTATTTTTTGTGTATTCCTTTTCAGGAAGCATGACTCATGTCATCTCCTGGAGTGTTTTATTCTTCCTTTCTACAATGTCGTTCTGCTATGGAGTTATTGGTGCATAGAATTCATGCTGAATACCAAGTTCATCACATAAATCACTGAATTGAGAATTTTCAAATTCCCTACCATGATCACTTCTGATTCTAACAATCTTTCCTACCGGACTTCTTTTCTCTGTCTGTAATTGTATCACCAAATTTCTAAACACGTCTAAAGTATCTTATTTTTTTTAAAGAAAATCCACCCAAGTATTCTAGAAAAATCATCAACACATTCAAAAATGTACTTCTTACCACTCACACTCGGTGTGTTGACTGGACCCACCAAATCCATATGAAGTAATTCAAGATTCCTTTAGGTAGTAATATACTGTACTGAAGATTAAGGAGATCGAATTTGTTTACCTTGTTGGCACAGTCCGTACACAATTCCATTTTTGCTCGTAAGTGTAGGCATACCTCGTACGGCCTTGGAGTTGGAAATTTTCACCAAGGTTTTGTAGTTGATATGACCAAGTTTCCTATGCCACAAAGTACCTTCATCTTGCTTTGAACTCGGGCATTTTACTTCTTATTCCAAGAGACAACAATTTTTTTATGATCGAATACCAAAGAGAACTTTATTTTCGCCATGTTTTACAATACACTTATTTTTTTTGAAATTCAACTGTCAAATTGTCATCAAACAATTGACTGATACTCAACAAATTCGCATTTAGATATTCAACAAGCAATACACTAGTGAACACATCAAACCCTTCAATATGCATTTCACCTTTGCCATTTACACGACTCATCTTCCCATCTCCAAGAGTAACGAATCCACCATCATATGGCTTGATTTTTGTCTGAAATTCTTGTGTTCCAGCCATGTGTCGAGAGCACCCACTATCAAAGTACCACGAGTCTCTAGAATGTGCAATAAGTGAAATATGAGTAACAAAACAATTTGTGCATTTAGTAACCCATACCCAACTGACCATCTTTGATTGTTGGACCTTGTCTATGTTGGAACATACAGACAGTTTCCGTCAATTCATAATGTCTTTGAGTAATCTGAGACATTGTTCCTTAGTATAGCCTTGATACATGCAGTAGCTACAAATGAGAGGTTTTCGGTGACGAGTCCTGATAACCTTTCTCTTCATCTCTTGAACCTCTGCCTTGAGATTTACTGTGTTTCTGAAGGGTCTTCATAGCCAATTCTTTGTCGATCTCCAAAGTTCTTTCCCATGGTCAGAATGTCATCAAGTTTTGCCTTACCAGTGTTTAACTTGGTAATTGTTGCTTCTGCCATCTCTGCTCTCTCAGTCGTAGAATGTAGACTTAATTTAAATTCCGCGATTTCATTCTTAAGCTCTTCAACCAATACTATTTATTCCTTCCCCGTCTCAGCCAATTCATTTTTCTCCATTTTCAAGGATTTGTTTATGTCAATAACTTTTAGCCACATTTCATACATTTTTTCATATGTAGTGTAGATCTCTTCATCTCACAGTTTGGCCTTCATCATCGCTGGAGGTATCGTCAGAACCTGTGTTGGAATATAAAGTTTTGTCTCTATTGGAACACATGTCATCAACATCTGATTCATTATGAACTTCCGCTCCAAATGCCACTTAATTGCTTGTAAGTTCCTCTTCATCTTTCTCATCTTTTTCACCCTCACTCCATAAGGTGACATATGACCTCCCTTGCTTCTTTCGGGTGTTATAGCACATTTAGCCTGAATATGTCCAAAACCTTCACATTCTCTACATTGAATCCTTCCTGGCTGTTTTTCTTCACCACCTTGATTTCTAAACTGCTGATTTCCTTGTTCCACGTGTGTTCCACGATTATTTCCAAAGTTTTGTCCTTGAGGTTTGTTTTCGCCAGTTCTTTCCTGCAATTTCTTGTTCACTACTTTTTTTTAGCATTATTGAGAAATTCTTAGTGATGAGAGCAAGTTCTTCAATGCCATTATCACTATCTGATTCATGGTTGTCCCGTGATGACGATGCTTTGAAGGCCAACTCCTTCTGAGTTTTCTTTGCATGTTGTTCCACTGTCATCTCATACGTCTGTAGTGACCTCATTAACTCATCCAAGATCATAGTGGATATATCTCTAGCTTCTTATATTGCTGCAACCTTCATAGAAAATCTTTTGGACAGTGATCTCAAAGTCTTCTTTTCCAACTTTGATTCCTTGTAAACCTTTCCCAGTTCATATGCCATATTGGAGATGTCTCTGAGTTTCCTATTAAATGTGGCAATCGTATCATCCTCCTCCATTTTCAATTCTTCAAACTTTGTAGCCAACATTTGTAATTTGGATTCACGCACATGACTCGTTCCTTCATGCACAGCCTGCAAAATATCTCAAGCCTTTTTAGCCTGATGACATGTAGAGATGAGTCTAAACTGATTTTCATCCACCAATGTGAGGATAGCATTCAGTGCCTTTGAATTTGCCAATGAAGCCTTCAATTCATCGGGAGACTGTGATGATTTATCCTTAAACTTGACTCTCCCTCTTTCTCGTTCGTGCTGGATTCATCATCTTCAGTTGGATGATTTCATTTGTTTTCAACAAAGTGTCATGCTAGTTCATCCAGTGAGTTTATAAAGACTCTCATGCGTGTCTTCCAATAGTTGTAGTTTATTCTACCAGCAGTGGTGGCCGAGATACAGAAGCTCTTTCTTTGGTTGCCATGGTAAAACCAGATCACACTTTCCTTGACACAACCAAGATAAGAATAAGTGACCAAGCTCTGATACCAAATGAAAATTTTAATTTTACCATTTTAGCTTATTTATTAAATCTGTGTTCCAACATAACCTATCTAATCAAGTATGTAATTAAAATAACACAAGAACACACAAGGATTGGTTACGCAGTTCGGTGAAATCCACCTACATCTGTGGGGCCTGACCCAATTCAGAATGAATCTACTAATCAGAAGGATACAGTACAAAGTACACCATACAATTATACTTATATTCTAATTATTAACGTGTAAATTCTGCAAGTTTCCCTTGCTACCGATCCTCCTTGATCAGACTCCCTCTGACCTCAAAACTCGTCAACGCTGAATCTCCTCCTCCCGAGGAATTAAGGTATATGTTCTGAGCTAATAAACAGGTCACGGTATGTTGGAACATATATATGTTGGTTCTCGCAAAAACTCTCGGAAAGATATAAAAAACATGAGTGCAGATTTTCTCAATGAAATTCGTGAGTAATGCAGCCGTGATGTCCACTATAAATAGTCCATTGAGCAGATCGAAATCCTCCATGATTGTCTCCATAATATTCCTATTTCTTATCTGCTTCTAAAACATATCTAAATCATATAAATAAAGAGATTTTCATTATCTCAAATATCCCACAAAAATCTATAAATCCAATTACAATAGTAGGGATTTCCATAAATCCATTATGCTTCATACACATCTGAATCAATATTGCATAATCTTCATATTTTCATAAAGCAATATCACATAATATTCTACCATCAATCAAATCCTCAACTTTCCGTTGTTCCAACATAGAAAATTTTTCGTTTCAAATTTAGTTAAAAAATGCCAACATAATAATTAGTTCACAAATTTAGTTCAAATTTTCTTTGCAAACCACACGACTGTACACCAAGATTTTGGTTTTTTTGTATGTATAATTATTTGTAGTATGAAATGGACTTTGTCTTTTAGTCATGGCTCTACTAGCATGAATTATACTCGTGTTGTCGTGCATAAGAGTTTAGATATTTCTTTGTAATTACTATATCACGCCATGTATTTTACTTGTTTACGTCGTAATACGTATATATACACATGTAAAATTAATTTAATTTAAAAGAAGAAGAATAAAAAATGTAGTCTTCCTAAGCCACCACCACCGTCATCGGGCCACCACCTCGGAAACCACCAGTCCTCGTTGTCCCTGTCCTTGCCGTCCCTCGCCGAAGAAGACCCTCTCTCCATAGCCCTTCGTCCCCAGCCAAACCCTTCCAGCCTTTCCCGCCCCGGCCACTCGCCGAAACACAATCCCTCCCAGCTCCTGGCTCTCAAGCGGCTGGTTCTTGCCGGTGGAAACGAGAGCCAGGTGGATCACCGGGTCTGAGCGTGAAACGAGAGTCCGGTTGAGCTGTGGAAACAAGAGCCAGGGAGCAGGTGACGAGAAATAGAGGAAATGAGAGTCGATTGGGGAGGCGAGAGCCATGCGGGGCAAACGAGAACGGGGATGGGTAGGGCAACGAGAACTAGGGGCGGGGATTTGGATAATGAAAAGTAGGGCGACGCTAGGCGGGGACGGCGCTAGCCAAGGGACGAAGGGAATCAGATCTGAAATCGCGTGGGCTGGCCGCGGGACACGTAGGATGCCGGAGAAGATTCCGGAGAGATGGAGAAGACGCTGGAGAAGACGCTGGAGAAGACGCCGGTAGACCCTGATGGCCGACGAACACACTGCCGACCATCGACCACCGCCCAACTCCGGCGAACACCACCCTAGTTCAATCACCCAACTCTGCCAATAATTATTCAATTTTTATTCTTTAAATTAAATTCAAAATACATAAATTATTCCAATAGAACAAATACAAGGCGTGAGTTAGTAATACAGGGCGTGATATAGCGATCCACTTTTTCTTTTGTGTGAATTAGTATACTATGTTAATTTTCTTTACAATTATCTTTTAATAAAAAAATACTAAATTCTTAATATAATATTTAGAAAAATGTTCACATATGCCCCTCAGTTTCTTGTTTTTACACATATACCCTTCAATTTTTTGAAAGTGTATTTGTACCCCTGGTGACATCTGAAAAATTGGTCAATTTTGGTCATTATTGAACTCAAAGAAAATGGTTGTTTTTCCTCTAAAGAAAAAAATTAAAAACCAATTTCAGATTTCACCCCATATCTTGAATCCGTTCGAGTAATCCGACACAAAAGAGGGAAATCTTCTCGAATTAGGGTTAGAAACAGGAACGAAATCTCGCCCGGCCAAGTCGCGGATGAAGAGCTTCAAATTCTAGTCCAGATTGCACTGTTTTTGGACTCAAAATTTAGACACAGCATTTTTATATCGATATTAATGAAGGGCACCACTTCATTGGAGGGTAAAATGGTCCTTAACTTTTAAAAAATGAGTGAAGTTTATTTTGTTAATTTCAATATTAGCTAACGGCAAAAAACAATAGGTCAATGTCGGACTCAGGCAGGAGGGATATGAGTTTTTAAGTCACAGCTAATCCAGGGGTCATGGCACTTTTGAAAAATTGGGGTTATATGTGCACTATCCAAGAAATTGAGGGGTATGCGTGCATTTTAACCTAATATTTATAAGTTATTTTTTATTATAGAATAACTACACTTAATATGGTCTTGCCATTAACACACGGATGAATGCAGATCATTTGACTTGTGTAATGTTGTAGTTAGAAGTTGGAATTAAATGACAAAAAAAATATATTAATAGGGGGTTGGTAAGCAGGTTTAAAGAAGATAATAATCAGTAAAAATTCGTTTGGTATTATTTATATCACCGTTTTAAATAATAAGTCATTAAGGCCATATTCTTGAGTTTGTTTTTGCTGAATTAAAATAAATATATTGAAAAGATAGTAATAATGTGATTAAATTTCATTAAAAAAAATTTGGATTGATTGAATTGAACTGAACTGAACTAAATATAACTTAACTGAATTGAAGTACATATAAGGTTTAGAGAACATGACTTAACTCGGAAAATCACTCAATGTATTTTATCACTTTAAATTAAGTTTTAGTTCAACTCGATCTTTCTTTTGATGCCCTTCGGTAAACCTGTAAAATCATAAATTTAATTTATCTTTGTTGTACTCGTAATCTTAAATCTGGGATGCAGTTGGCCTCTCTATATATGTTTGATTGTGAAGCTCAATTCTTCGAGCAACTTCCATATTTCTTTAACGATGTTGTTGCATCTCCAAGAAACATTAACCTCCCATTGAATCACATTCTATCTAAAGCTTTCTAATACCTTGTGCAAGCCGCAAGCCATATAATAGAGCTTTAGACTCCTCTTGTAAATTATTGCAGTTGCCTAAGAACTGCCATTGTAAACAAGACATTTTACTATAGATAGAATTTATTCATTTATAAAGTTTAAATTATCATAAAATCGTAATTTAAATCACCTTATCGTTAGAGGGAATCATTTTTATAATAAGTCAAGTGCTAAAATGACTCTAATTTAGACTGAAATTGCAAATATAACCCTGCAAAATGAGAATGTGTCAAAATAACCATAACTTTGTGATGTATGTGTTAATCTAACCCTGTGCACCGTTGACTTCAATTTTCAATGAAAAATTTGGCCTGAATTTAATGAAATAACCATTTTACCCAGGATTTTTTTTAAAAAAAGGAAAAATAGAGAAATGACTTCTTCAATCCCTTCAACGCACCATTCTTCTTCAACCACTTCAACCCATCCCCTCCACTTCAACCGGCTACCACTCCTAAATCCCACCCCGCCACCTCCAACGTTGCGGATCACCTCTAACGAACCAGATCCATCTGATCGAGCAGCAGTTGCGCAATCACACCGTAGAGCCCGACCGATTCAAGATCGCCGACGAAGCTCATTTCTGAACAAAGAATAAGCCACTGGCGCCAGTAGGTTAGGAACTTTTCGTGAGAACCCCTGGTGGGAAAGCTCCCCACCTACAGCTCGCCGGAGTGACTCAAACTCAACTTCTTAAGCATCGGGCCCTGTGCATTTCGATGAGAAACCAATTCGGACGAGGTGGAGCTACTACTTGTGGTGATAGTGATTGTGTTGGTGATGGTCGGAGTGGGGCCACGGCCGCGAGGCTGGATGGTAGAAACAGGGTAACTTAGATCAAGCAGGTGAATGGAGAAACGAGTTGGGGTGGGGTGGTGGCAGGCTAGTGGGTGGATGAGGAAATAGGCTGGGGTGGTGGTGGTAGCGGCGGGCTTGAGCGGGTAGCTTGTGAGGTGGTGGGCGGCGAGAGGATGAAGAAGACTAGTGGGGGTAAGGGTATATTTTTATGTTTAGGGGTAATTTCTGGGTGGGGGTAAGGGTATTTTCGTTATTTCATGTCCAATCAACACCTTAATTGATGAGTTAACGTTGGATTAGTGCCAAAATGTTATAACTGCACAATTCATGCTAAAGTTAAGGTTATTTTGGCACTTTCACATTTTGTAGGGTTATATTGACAAATTTAATATTAAAGTTAGGTTTAGAAGCATAAAATTTTATTTTATAATTAATGTAATCAATAAGGTAATTAAATATTTATTTTTATTTATTGCAAGTTTTAAATACTTTGAAAACCCTTCAAAATATATATCGAACCATGAATAATTGTAGGTTAACCTCAAATATTATGGAACAATATTTTTTTGATTAATCTTACCTTATCACAAGAGATGCTCTCTTCACTAAATTTATACACAAAAAATCTAAAGTAAAACATTTTTTTAAATAGTTTTCCTAATAAACATCTAAGTTTATCTTATGTGTCTCTTGAAAGACAATTTTTCATAAGTTATGAAAATATCAAGGTTTAAATTGCAAATTAGAATAAATCAAGATAAAATTTTGAGTTACATTAATCGGGTCATAAACTTATAACTACTACACGTAACATGATAAATTTTTAATATTGCAACTGGAATATTTTACCTTTCTATAATTCTAATTCAAATCCGTCTTTCCATATACTTGTGGAAAGATGGTATTTTCAAAAAAATTGCTTTCTCTTAATACTAAATTTTAGTTGAAGTGGACACCACTTTACTCTAAACTACCCGTGCTTTGCACGGACGTAAATTTGAATATTATATTATATATATATATATTTAATATAATGTAGTTAGTTGATAAAAATATTAATAAATGCCACTTTAGCAAAATAACATTATTATTATCAACATTGCATGCTTACGGATTCCATAGAATATGAAAAATGATCAAAGTTTTGAATATTTGATTGTAATATCATGTCATTGCACGGTTTATGATACAAATATATATTTATTATAATCGTACAATTTTTTACAAATTTAAAAATATTTAAATTAGATGATAGTTTTTACTAATTAAACTTTGAGTTAAAGATGTCCATTTTCTTTTTCTTCCAATAACTTTTTTAATATATTGTGATTAATTGATAACATTGTGCTATTTTTTGACCAAAAATAACATTCTAGAGAAGGACTTTTGGGAGGTCGTCGCCGTACCTCTCAAAGATACTATTTTTAAGCCCAATATGCTCACTAAATACAACTAAGTAGATA
>JAULKM010107403.1:0-41134 GCA_032355605.1 Rubia tinctorum | reverse complement strand
TCTCGGATTTGATGAGTTGGTGATTGGAGAATATTTTTCTCTAATTACAGAAAATCAGAATATCACGTTTCCATGATTAGGGTCTCTTAGAATAGTATAAATAGAGCCTCCAAATCAGCTAGGGAAACTCGCACCATTTCTCAAGTCTCTCCATATTCTAAACTTGAGTTTTCTTTCTGTCTTTCTCAAAGTTTTCGTCTGTTGCTCTATCAAGGTGATAGTCTTTCGGACCTTACTTGAATTCGAGGTAACTCTTACGTGTTAATTGTTATTTTCGATGGTTTTATCCTAGGGCAGCGAGTTTTACTCGTGACTCCATCACTTTGTTTTGCTCGAAACGTGATTTATTTATTGTTAATATATCACATGTGTGCTTTAATTATTCGCAATTTAAACTTTCCAAATGTATGACTGAATAATTAATAAAAATTTATTATTCTTGCATATGTAAATTGCTCATTCAATTTTCATTATTTAATTTTGGCATGATATAATTAATATATGTCCAACAAAATCACTCGGAAAATTTGCTCAGTGCCAACTGAGCTGCTGTTTCAATAACTAACCTTTTTGGCTTGATTTTGAAATGCCTCATTCTTTTCCTTTTGGGAACCTGAATAATTGTGAGCAGCTTCTATTGTCTGACTTTCTTTAGGAAAAACTTAGGGCGTAAGGAAAATAAAAAACTTAACATATTACTGATTCTCTAATGTATACTTCCCTGGTTAATTGATGTGATCATAGAAAGATAAAAGAATCTGGGAACTTAAGGGAGAGTATTGTTTACAGGTTAAAATATTAGCAGAAGAACACGTGATGAATTCTAAAGATTTTTCTATAATCAAAACAACTAATTATCATATGATTGTGCGTATTGATACAAGTCTGATTCAAACTATGGTTTCAAAGGTGTGCATGCGGTAAGTGTTTATAGAATTGAAAGTTGTGCATGGAAGAATGAATAAGTTAATATGAAAACTCTATTTTATATATATATATATATATATATATATATATGGTGCTTTCCTAGTTAAATTTAAAAGAAAAAGAGACAATTAGTTTTTCAGTTACATGAATCAACTAGGTTACAGGAGTACTTAACTTACCCATTATAATACACTACAATTTGTGCTGTAGTAGTTAGTTATATTAATATAATTTTGTTACTATACTAATTAGTGAAAATAAGGTGAATCACTGTTGTATTCATATAGAGTTGTATACATAAATTATGCATAACTCCGTATTGTATTAATGATAAAGAAATAGATACTACGAATATGTTTGTGTTTTCAGTTAAAGACAATTAACACAGTTATGGGAAATATATCGGCAGGTTGATCGAAGAAAATTCGTAAGTTGCAAGAAATGTGAGGGTTTCTACCTTTTTAAAAACTATTAAAACCATTTTAGAATCAAAACTTTTCAAAATATTTTCAAGAAAATATTTTGAAAACAAGCCTATGTTACAATCATTTTTAAAGTTTATTCCTATCATTTTAAAACCAAATGTTTTAAAACCCATTGATCTAAATCCGTTATCAAATTGTGTTATTTTAAATAAAGTTACTCGAGCCAATTTTATGCATTGCATATGCATATCTTGATCTTGATTTGTTAACTATGGGTGTATTTTATCGCCCATATCCTGACTTGCTCTTGACTGTTTACCTGTTACTATGGGTGAACTTTATCGCCCAAAGCTTGAAATGTATTAATGTAATGCCTGCCCTGGGATCCCAAAACACTACTAAATAACTGAAACCCTGCGAGGTCGGCATACGGCCTGATCGTTTGGTTCGTCTTCTTTAGGTTCCGTCGGTTATCTCGAGGTATACCCTCCTGATGACTAGTGATGTTGGTCTACCTATTTGCCTGATGGCTGTTGGCGTGTTTGGCATAGCATGGAGTGATTATCAGGATCCCATTCTAAGGCTATAAGTAGAATGTTGATAACCTCCTACTTGACATGTATCCTTTTCTATGTGATTTTACTATCGTGCTAAGTGATATACTGCATGATATTACTTCATGAGAAATGAATTGTATGTGATATAACTTGTGACTGATCATGCATGGCATGTTATCCCGCTTACTATTTCAAGTGGATAAAAATTATTTTCTTAAAACTGTATGCATGCATAGCATCCTGATTGCATAAAAAAATGGTTGCGAACTTGGAACCCTCACGTGCGAAAGCTCACCCCCACTCTTTTTAAAAATCTTTTTAGGTTAAAGCGCTAGGTATGGTACGAGCGTGATGAATAATGAGTGGAGGACGCTTGCGTCCCTACACCCTTAGTTTCATTTATTTCGTTTGAAGACACATTTTTAGATTATGCAATAAGCATTTGTAATTTAAAATTTCATGCTTCCGCTGTAGACAAGAATAATTGTTAAGAGTTTATCATTGTAATAAATGTCCCCTGCAATTTTGGGTCGGGGCATTACATGCACTCTCCTAGTTGCGGAGGCGAGACTGATGGATTATTTAATACGCATACCTATGTGACAGGTGGGGGAAGTTTTAACCACTGTCCGCACTACGTTATACAAACACTAGAATAGGGTACAGTTCTTGTATTTGACGAAATCGATGATCGAAAAGACATCAATCATGTTACGCAAATATTCCCCGAGTGCTAGTTTATATTATTAATTCTCGTGATCATTTTTATGTTAGTAGTTGTTAGTATAAACTTCCCCCAATGACTGTTTTCACAACACTGTTTATTCCAAACACGTTGTCGGATTGACTACCCAATCAAAATTGTGTTTATTTAATCATTAGATTCCGAACATCTCGGTGGACGACCCCGATACTTACCACTATCTACCATTATTTGTAATGTAGTAGTAGGAACAGGAGCAACAATACAAATTTTATCTTTGACGGTCCCCTCTCGACTTAGTAGATCTCCCGTGAAAAAGTGTTTTTAACGACGCTCGGGAGGGTACAGGTAAAAGGGAAGTGCAACAACGGCACGACACATTGTGCAGATCATATTCTTCCCCGTGCTATTACATCTCGGGTACTACTCTATGAATAATTTTCCCCAGGATTAAAGAGGCAACGGGATAGGCACCTTATCATTGACTCCAAGGTTACGAAATGCGTTAAACCTAGTTTTATACTAACGCTATCTCTATCCGCAATCCTTTGGGCTAAGTCGCCGGCTAAAACTAGTGTACCGTCGATTGTAACATTGAATCAGCGACCCACATACACACACTCATACTATTCCGGACTATCGTTACCATATATATCTAGGTTTCTCTCCCCGAGAGATGTCAATAGGTGTGCCAACATGAAAGTATACTACATTGTGTACTAATCTAAAAGTGACAATCATACAATTGACAAAAATTTAAATAACAAACCAACATAATATTCATAATGAACCCAAAAATTTCATTAGATTCAATGTCATTGGGCAAAGCAAGAAGAAAAGAAACTAGATAGAAGGGAGAATCATTTTCTCTCTCAACCTACTATTAAGAGAATAGAAATAAAATGAACCAGACTTAAAACTTGGTAGACGGAAGCTCCTATGTATAGTAGCAGATAAAGTGGCCTTGAAAAAGGCTCAAAATAAGGAAAAAAAAGACCAGCTGCCAAAAACAGCAGGGGCCATGCTACCTGACACTGCTCGTACTGCTTGGCATAGTTCCACTTCCTGGAGCTGGCATGGCCTGTGCTGCCTGGCATGGTTTTACCTACTGGGCTTGGCACGGATCACCGGCCAGGATAAACCATCGGCTAGGATGACCATTTTTTACTTCTAATCCTTGCACCTACGTAGTTTGGCTCAGGCTATCAGCTGGAAGCATTTCTTGATCAGTTGAACGGCGCAGGCCATGTGAATCTTTGCAGGTCATCGGCTCAGAGTCATTTTTTGAGCAAAATGATGGAACAGTTGTGTGAATCTTCCCACCCCGTGGGCTGGTCTTCAAATGTTGGAAATGAAATGACACAGGTCGTGTAATAGGGCACGGTACATGTCCATACTTAGCCTTACAAATATTCAGAATGACATAGGTTGTGTTGGACAAAACGTCTCGTGCCAAGGGGTAGTGGCACGCCCATGCTATGACTCCTGGCATGTTCATGTTGGCTAATGTTATCATGCCGGCTAATGTTATCATGCCGGCTGGTGCTGCCATGCCGAGTCTTAAAAATGTTGAACTTCGACTCCCTACTTTTTCCAGCTTGATTTCATATACTACAACGTTTTCATTTATTTCTTTCTGTCTACTACCATCCTTGTGAATGGCATTCAAATATCTACTACCACCCTTGTAGATGGCTTTCTACATGATATGCCGAAGTTCTCATTAACAACCTACCAGAAAACTCACAAAAGAAGATCTAGGTGCCCGTGATGACGAAGTGTCCATTACATCCAATTAAGTCTAAAAAACATAACATTTACTTAAGAAAATCGATAATGGTCATCTAAACCTTTGTAATGTAAGCCTAATTAAAGCTAGCAATCAACCAAACAAAACATAATAATAAATGTGTCAAATGCATTGGTTAATGCATACATTAAGGTGCCTATCAAAACGTTTTATGATGCATACTAAATTCATTTCCTGCATGATATCATGCTAGGATTTAAATACTCGTTTGAAAGTTTTGAATTATTGCCGCTACAGTAGTCTTGAAGGTACCGATGGGATATATGCGATAGATCCTTCTGGTGAGTGCTAAGATGGTAATAGACAATAATCTTAATTGGATAGTCATGTGAGAAATTGCATGTTAGGAGCATCATACCTATTGCGTTGATGTTATTAAAATCCTAATGGGGAAACCCTGGCTTACCATGATAACTAAGCATTTTAAGTTCCTAATGACTAGGTTTGTGCTAACTCTAGAGTTATAACAAGGTACTGATGTCCTATTCCTTCTGAGGTCTATGATGGGTGTTCAAATTGGAGGTCTCGGTTCTGTGATTGAGTTTACTCCCGCATATAACAGTTGTTACCTACGCATGGTATAGTTCTTTTAAACAGAATCCAGTTAACACCAGGAGTGAGCTATGGGGGTGGTCAGTAGAGAACTGTGCCCATAGCAAGTTACGGAGGAGGTAATATGATAAGGAGGGGGGAAAACTACTAGTGTGATATACAATGGTAGTTCCTAGGAAATTAACATCTCCATACTATGTGATATAATCTAAAATGGGTTGAGAGTTTCTTATGTGAATTAGACTATAGGATCAAATATTTACGTCGATCATGTGATGCAAATAACCCCCAATATTATTTAGTTCATCATTTACCTCTCTTTAGTTTCTTGCTTGTATTTTCAGTAGTTCAAACACAACCCCTCCCCCTTTTACTACTAGTTATTCTGACACACAATTGGGGTAACGTCAGAGATTTAATTGTTTTTAGCTAACCTTTAGGATCTAATATCTGTGTGGAGGACCCTGAACTTGCCACTATCTACGTTTATCGTAGTTAGAATTAAGGTCTGGAGTAACATACACAACTTTAACCTTAATCCCTTGGGCCTATGGATAAACTCTTTTTTTACCACTCCGCAGGTGCTGGTCATCCATAGAGATAAAGGGGCTTAAGTGATAGCATTGCAAAGTTCACCCTCGGGCATCACCCCGAGTGTGTGTTAGAAATATCAAATATTGGGGGGTTTTCTATTAATAAGCTTAAACTAATAACTACGATCATATAATGAGATAGTGAGATAAAAATAATGATAACTAGCCTTGGGGCATACACATTCATGAACTATATTTCTATCTATTTGCTATATCACACAATGTGGAGATGTTAATTCCCCACGAACTCCCGCAGTCTACCACACCTTCGATTCTGCTCTCTCCTTGACGTCTCACATCCTACACATATAGCATAGCGAAGTGTTTACATACGACAACTTTAGCCATATTATTTGCACCTAAAAGCATGTATTTTAGAATGAATTTGACACATTTATTATTATCTTTTGTATGGTTGATAGTTAGGTTTAGTTGGATTTACGTTACAAGGGGTTTAGATAGCTTTTTTTTGATTTTCTTGTCTAAATCCTTCGTTTTGTACATAGAATTAGACCTAATGGATGTTATGTCCTTACGACCATCTAGATCCTATTTTGTGAGCTTCATTGTAGACTGCTCGCAAGCACTTTGGAGTCATAGGACATTCACAAGAATGATAGTAGATATTTAAATATCATTCTCAAGGATGGTAATAGACCGAAGACCACGCACATAATCATGGTAGTAGATGGAAATGCGCCAAACAAAATGAGTCGAAGTCCGGAGGATTTAGAATACTGGCACGGTCATGCCCTTCTACATAGCGCGTGCCAACCAAAGATGAAAATGTGACCGAGTGCTGGCGCGAGTTGTGTTTTATTGCACGGCTCATCCGTCACGAAGATCAAATACTTGAAAACCCAGCCCATACCCCACGATGTGATAACCAGCCACACAATCAGAAGAAAGGAATTCAACTCCAGTTACGCCGCCTTGATATCCAAAAGTCCCTTCCAGCCGGCATCCCACAAGGATTTGCATGACTGCGACGCTCAGTTGGCTGAAAACCCTGCACAGTCGCCAGCCCATGTGCTTCTGCACATGGAGTTCTGCACGGTCTGTGTGCTATTGCACGGACCGTACTGGCATGACAGATTAGGGTTTCTCTATTTTCAGGCCAATTTCAGTCCCATTTCCAACCTACTATAAAAAAGAGCTTAAGTCTACTAGTGTTTAATAGTTAGTATTAGTTGTAATTCAATTCTCCTAGTTTCTAATAGTAGGTAGAGAGAGAAAGGGAATAACCTTTCTCTTTTCTTTTAGTCTTTCCTAGTTTTTCCCAAAGGCATTGTATCCAATAGTAAAATTGGGTTCTATGCTTAAGGAGTAGTTTATTTGCTTGGGGATCAAATTTGTATTCATGACTTTATAAATATTTTGTGAGATTATAGATCACCCTATCTTATCTGTTTATTAATATCATGCTTGATTCGCTATTTACATTCTAGAAATGATCCATGTTAATTTTCCTCTTTGATACACCATTGTTGTATATAACATGAATCTTGCTAGGTTTGTTTATCCCCTTCGGAGTGTTGGTTAGGATAATTTTGATTTTGTGTACGTAGGCCATGGGTACCATTCTGATGAGTTGATCCTAATTAACTGGAAGATTGTACCTCCGATAAGAGAGGGAATGAAAGTTTGTAGCAACTAGGGTTGTAGTGTAGCGACCATTGTTTTTTCAACCCTATAGTCATCATAAGATGTCGAAACCTTGGCCTCTATAAGGCTAGGGATAAGCGTTCCTAGTGGAGGCCCGAGATGTAATTCTTTAGGGGAAATAGGAGCTCGTAATAGTTGGACCTTTTAAGGCACTTTCCTAATTATGGAGATGGCATTGATAGGATAGTCGTAGGCTCCTTTGTGTGACAAAAATTAGGAAATGACAACTACGAACCACACTATATGACATAAATATTGGGATAGGTTTATAGGTCTTGTATGAGATAGAATGTAGGATCAAAATCATTAACCATTCATGTTACACAAATATCCCCAAGTCTTAGCTTGATATAGTTTATTCTTATGTTTTACATCCTCAGTAGTTTTTACAAGAACCCCTCATACCCCCAACACTATGTTTACAACACTATCTATTCCCGATACACAATTAGAGTGACACCCAATTGTAGGTCTTGTGCACTTAACCTTTGAATCCGAGCATCTCTTTTGATGATCCTGGACTTGCCACTAGCTACTCTTTGGCAGTTGGTAGTGAGTAAGGGAGATACGTTATAAATTCTATCTTTTTGAGGAACTCTGCATGTTGATGACTGTTCTCCTGTGTAAAAGGATTGGTCTGTTATAAGCGACCCAGCGGAGAGCGAATCAATTTTTTGCGCAACTTCCGGGGATACTAGTGTAAGATTTAATTGTTAACTTGCATTACTAGTTTGTAAAGTAGTTACTGTTACTTTTATTTTGTAGTTTTAGTTTGTTATTGTGTTGAGCTTTTTTGATAGTTATTCCAGTTACTTCTAATCTTTTTGTTAGTGTTATCTTTTGGGCTGAAAGTGTCTAGTTTCTTGTTTATGGTACATACTTGTACTACATACCTAGAAACTTTACATTGTCCACCAAAAAATACAGGTGGTTGGAAAAGGAGAAAAAAAAGAACGAGAGAAGAGATTCCACAAGGGCCAACAGTTTTTGTTGAAGAAGAGATTGTTGAGATGACGGAAGACAACCAGATGCTTAGAGAGCTCATGTCTCTATATTTGGAGAATCAACCTCTTTGCATAGTCTTCTCACCTTTGCAACATAATGTCACTTGTGAGCTAAAGATCTACATGATCCAATGATTTCCCACTTTCAATGGGATGGAAGGAGAGGATCCCAACAAACATTTTTGGAGTTTCATTTTGTTTTCACCAATATGAAACCACGGGGGTTGTCGGAGGAGGACTACAATCTGAGATCATTTCCTTTTTTGCTGCCAGACGTGGCCAAGGATTAGCTCTATTACCTCCCACCGGGCTGCATAACTTCCTGGATGGACATGAAGTGCATATTTCTTGAAAAATATTTTCTAGCTTAAAAATCTACAGGTGTAAAGAATCAACTTTCCAATATTTTTCAACTGGAGAACAAGTCCCTGTATGAGTACTTGGAGAAGTTCAAGCGGCCATTGGCTAGTTGTGCTTATCATTCATTCAAGGAAGGTGACCTTGTTTATTACTTCTTTGAAGGCTTAAGCGATAAAGTTATGCGCATGGTGAATGCAACATGTAATGGTTCTATAGAGAACAAAGCCCCAAAGGTGCAATGGCCATGTTTGAGGAGACAGCTAACAGTACAGGGTAGTTTGGGACTTGATCCCGACTGAAGGATTTAGTGGAGCTCGCTAGTTCTCCCAAGCTTGAAGAGGAAGTATGAGCGGTTACTTCCATGATGAGAGTTCATGAAAAGGAGGATGAAACAAGTGAAGGTGTGTGGAATTTGTAACTTAGATCACCTAACCGACACATGATAGTTTTGAGGAGCTTAGGGCATTAGATTTCAATGGTGGAAAAATGCAGTTTTCTAAAGGGTAACAACAAAGGCTCCGAGGGATCCAAGGTGAATATCATCGAGACTCTTATGCAAACTCGTTCAATCCCAAATATTGAAATTACCCAAACTTTCAGTGGCGAGATGACAACCAAGGGTGCAATCGAGGTGGAGAACCCCAACCCTACCCAAGGGAAGAAGGGTCTTCCAACACCAATGATCCATTATATAAGTTAGATAAGGAGGAGATTCTTGAGGAAATTGCACAATCGGAAAAAAAGAGTGATGTGTTCAAGGAGCGAACGAGAAGTGAGATTGAGGAGCTAGGAACAAGAGCCTTTTGAGTATTAAAAACCTTGAAGTGCAAGTTGGTCAACTTTCTACTTTGGTGAATCGGCTTGAGGATAGAGAGTTTGGTTAGCTACCGTCCCAACCCAAGGTGAATCCGAACAATGTGAGTGCCTTGAAATTAAGAAGTGGGAATGATGTACACGAAACAGAGAAGGAGGTTGGGAAAGAGGACGACAAATTTTTGGAAAGCAACAAGGTCAATCTAGAACCAGAAGAGATAATAGTTGAGTAGGAGCCCTCAAAGGAGCTCCCCAACATCTAGGCAAGGCCCAACCCTCCACCACCGTTTCCTAGTGCTCTACCCGGGAAGGCCAAAGGTGGAAACCAATGAAGCGCAAATTTTCCATGTCTTCAAAAATTTTGAGGTTAGCATTCTAATTCTCGATGTCATTGAACAATTTCCTTCATATGCTAAATTCTTCAAAAAATATTCCACTAACTAGAAAATAGGTCAATTGAAAATATAGGGAGTAGCTACTTTAGCTTACAAGAACATAACTAAAAATTTTGATGACCCCGGAATAATTTGAATCCTATTTCTCTAGGTGGTTAATTGGTGAAAAATGCTATGATTGACTTAGGTGCCCATATCAATATTTTCTCATTTAGCCTATATGAGAATCTTGAAATAGCTAAACTTAGGGACACTAAGTTTATTGTCCAACTAGGTGATCATTCACAAGCTAGCCCTAGGGGTATAGTTAAGTATGTTATGGATAAGGTGGGTAATCTAGTGTTTACGGCGGATTTCTATGTCCTTGATGTAGTGCACGATGGAGGTGTACCCTGAATTTTATTTGGGCAACCATTATTGAAAACATCAAGGACCGAAATAGATGTCCATTTTGGAACACTAACTCTAGAGGATGGCGTTGACAAGGTTGGTTTTGAAATTTACAAGTCTAAGCACGAACCACCTATTTCTTCTCTTGCATGCAATGTCATAACTTTGTGTGGTAAATTTGTTCAATGTGATGTATCTTGCATGGTGGATGATGATAAGTGATGAGAGGAAGAGTACTTTTAGCTTTGATTGTGATGATAAAGTTGATGACACATATGCCATGCATGAGTTTAGTGATGATATTTCTATTATGGATTTATTTTCTATGCTCACTAACTTGCAGTGGTTGGTGGAGAGTGGCGAGGATTTAACATTTCCTAGGCCACCATCTAAACCCGAGGAAATGGCTAAGGAATTGACATAAGCTAAGGATAGACATACATGTGTTATTATGGACAAAGAGCATGAAAGTAAGGGTGACACTTTGTGGAGGCCTCTCCAAATATTCATGAAAATCATGTTTTATTCGCTCTTTAATTACATTTTTGAAATGATGCATGTTAATTTTACTCTTTGATACACCATTGTTGTATGTAACAAGATTCGTGCCAGGTTTGTTTGTCCCCTTGAGAGTGTTGGTTAGGATAATTTTAGGTTTGTGAGTCCTCGGCTATGTGAGTGTGTTCATGTAGGCCATGAGCACCATTCCAATGAGATCATCCTAATTGAACGGAAGATTCTACCCCGATAGGCGAGGGCATGATACTTTGTTGAAACTAGGGTTGAAGTGTAGCGACCATTGTCGTTTCAACCCTAGATTCATCATGATATGCCGATCATTTTGCCTTTATAGGACTAGGGAGAATCTTTCATAGTGGAGGCCCGAGATGTAATTCTTTAGGAGAAAGAGAAGCACATAATGGTTGGAAAGCTTAATGCAATTTCCTAATTACGGAGGTGGCGTTCATAGGATGAGTGTAGGCACCTTTGTGTGACAGATATTGGGAAGTGTCAACTATCAACAACACTTTGTGATATAAACGTTGGGATAGGTTATTAGGTCTTGTATGAGATAGAATGTAGGATCAAAATCATATACCAGTCATGTTACGCAAATATCCCCAAGTCTTAGCTTGATATAGTTTATTCTCGTGTTTTGCATGCTCAGTAGGTTTTAGAAAACCTTGCCCCCTCCCCCCAAAAAAACTATGTTTGCGACACTGGCTATTCCGGACACACAATTGGAGTGGTGCCCGATTGTGAGTCTTGAGTAGTTAACCTTTGAATCCTAGCATCTCTGTGGACGACCTCGAATTTTCTACTAGCTAATATCTGGTAGTTGGTATTGGGTACGGGAGCAACACTATAAATTCTATCTTTGTGAAGCGCTCTATAGGTTAGTGACTGCTCTCCTACGAAAAAGGATTGGTCTTTTATTAGCGACCCCATATAGTTACGATCACCCTCACTACCGGGGTTAATAATCATATGTTGTTTCACGGTAACATGTTAAACCTCATAGTAGCATGGATCATCAGAACATGTACCATGAATGCACATCCTAATCCCATCTTGTGCCACTTAGAACATTAGTACCATATCGTAACTCTAATGTTAGCACAACGCTTAGTCGCCACAAACTAAGAATCCATATTTTGTGTATTAACATCTGAACCGATTACTCGGTACTCCGAATATTGTTCGCGTGCTAATCCAATTGCAAGACCAAACTATTATCACTCAGGTAGCTCACAAGGTTCATGTTACCCCCACTACTCTCAACGCTACAAGTAAGTCATGGTAATGTAACACTCATAAGCTATTTTCAAAGCCTAGCACTAAATCAAGAAAGAATCTAACAAGGTGTACATCCTGATCTCATTCAATACAATAATTATAGAATGAAGCTAAAGCATAAATTAAGCATGATAATCTATAGCAAAAGGAATAGATATGAATCTTGAAGTCTCAAAAATCAAATGTTAAAGCATGCTTACAAATAACCCCAAGTCATAAACTAAACTATTAAGGTTAAGCCCAAGACATTCAATATATTAAGGCTCTGTTTGGCAGAGTTGTGCTTATAAGCAAAGCTGTCTTATTTTGAAAGCAGGGGGAGACCAACTTCTGCTTTTCCCCCAAAACTAGTTTCTGTTTTCAAAATAAGCTGTTTTTTATCACTTTACCAAACACTAAAAATTGTTTTACTTACAAGCACAACAGCTTAAAAGCTCTAACAAACAGAACCTAAATGTCATGGTAATGTGTAATGAATGAAGAGAGAATGAGAAACAAAATAAACTCTAGTTATTATTCAGTCGCCTCTCTCATTTATTCTAAAAGAATAGGTCACTTATATAGTGAAAAGAGAAAAAGGCTCAAAAGTTCAATTGTAAAACCCAAACCCACAGTCGTGCTCAAACTTTGCGGTACGGTCCGTGTGCTTATGCATGGACCATAACCTGGAATGGCTTTTGGGTACCAACCGCTTGCACATGGATTTGTACGACCCGTATCCTTGAGCTTCGTTCTTTGCCTTCTTCTTGTAAGGGCGTGCAAAATTGCACGGCCAGTGTCCTAGAATGCTTACTTCCTTCTTTATGCTTGCACGGGCTGTGCGAATCTGCGTGGCCTCTGTCCAAGGTCTTTCTTAGGCACGAGCTGATACCACAGCCTGTGCAAAATTTCACAGTCTGTGCCTCTTGTAACTTTTCCAAACTATTGCCTTCCGTCTTCCATGCTCTTTAATCTTCAACAATTTTAAGTTTAATAATCTTCATTCTTCTACCAATCTTGCGATTAACATTCAATCTACTACCACCCTTGTGGACGACTTTCACTCACGAGTCATCTACAATTCTAAGCTCACAAAAAATGATCTAGATACTCATAAGGGGAAAATCTCATTAGGTTCACAATTGGTTCACAAAATCGGGAAGTAACATAACCATAACAAAGATGATGGTTCTAACTTCCCATGCTGAACAACCTATCTAAACCTAACAAACAAAAGCATTGAAAAAGAGATGTTAAATTTTCTAAGAAGACATGCATTTCAAATCTCAAAATTAGGATGAATATGAGTGAAGATAAAGAAAATCCGCTGTTTCCAGGCCGATTGGTTTGCCATCTTGATGTAATTGCTGAAATGATGGAGGCCACTTGACAGAGGTTACTCGTTAGTAGCCTCATTTTCCGGTTCTTTTGGACGAGGTTGGCGAGGTCTATCAAAGTGTTTTTGATACATTTCTTTAGTTTTATGATGATAAAATATTTACATTAATGAAGGTACAAAGTGGTAAATCGATTAGTACAATAAAATAAATATAGGATTGTTTTCTTATAAGTAACGTATAAGAGATGCATGTTAATTACATGCTTATGTTCCATTGTTTCATGTTTACCATAAAAATGAACTTGTAAATTATTTATTTCTCTTTTAAATAGGGACGTGTCTTTTAAATAATTTAAGAAGTTCAACAAAATAAAAATAAAGCAATTTTATGTATTTATTTAAAAGAGATGGAATTGTACAATACAATAATGTGGGAAATCTATGTGTTGTAATTTTGGATCAAAGGAATCCATTGTAAAGTTGGATACGAGCGATGTTATCGTATTTTAAAAGAAATCTTTCACTAATTCATTTCCTTTCCAAATTATAATGTTATCGTATGTAAACACACAAAAATATGCTATTTTCTTTCATTTTTAGGATATGAGTTTTAATATTTTATAAATTTGAGTCCAATAATAATGTGATGAATTCCAATCAAGTAACATACAAAATAAGAACGCTAGTTACCTGCTCCGATATATTCTATTATTGCACATTTATCTCACGAATGAACCATCAAATTATTTCTTTCTTTATAACTATAGTTGTGTTTTAAAAAATTTTGAGAAAAATATTTAAGAATATGTTTTTTTCTGGAGGTATTAAAAAGTCATAAAATTTAGCAATGCAATGGAGTACATAAACCCACACCCAAATTTTGGGCGTCTGGTCTATTATAATTTTTGAAAAAAAAGGAGTATATAATTAGGCATTAGTGAATGCATTGAAAAACCTTATATGAACAAGACATTTTTGTTCGCCACCTGGCTATATTTGTCGTCACGATGGTCGATTAGTGCTAGTTTACCGATATTTTTTTAAAATGAGGTAGGAAATGCCCATCCAGGTATTTTTATTACACGCTTCTTCAAGTTATTAAAGCATACCATCGCTAACATGACACCGAACATATAATTTTCTCAAGATCAAGATGAAGCATGGTTTTAAGATGTAAATGTACGTTTGAAGAGTGAAAGATCTGAATTCTTGAATAAAATTTATGAGATAATTTTTTTCCAGAAGCATGGTGAGAATGAGATATGAACATTTTTCATTTTTTTTTGTCGTCCATGCAGCTTACTGAGGAGAGAGGAAAAAGACTGAGTAAAATCATACTTTTTCTCTCTCAAGAATTAAAATGTCTCGTTTCATTCTTCTGTCAGCAGAACCATCATGCGCATTGTTGCTGCACCTACACCACCTTCATTGTGTGTTATTCAGAGTGCTACTGAAGTAGAGTTCAACCCATTTGTTGTCTCTAGCAACTCTTATATCTGTTTTACCATCGTAGGAGAAAAAGGGTCGTTGCACCTGCTTCAGTACTGTGTTGAATCTGTGTGTTTTGTTTTTTTCTTACAAAAAGATGTGAAATAGAATACTACTCGCACTTACATAAAAAAGATACGGAAAATGAAGCCAACTTGGGGAATAATTTGTGGCATTAAGTTTCACAAATTGATTGACAGCTCAACAATAATCTCTCTACCCAAATCCTCTCCATTTCTCTACCCAAAACCGAAACCCTAGTTCAGACCGTTGGGGGGGTCGTCGTCGCCGCAAACTCCCCTCCTATGGCTTCCCCCTCCCAATCTCACCCCCAACACCCTTACCCCTTGTTTCCAACAATCTCCAGACATAATCGGCTCCACATCTGGTCGGCTCTGCATCTTTTCCCGACTTTGCTCCAGCCGGCGACGGTGCTTCAGGGTTCTCTTTGCCCGATGGCGGTGCTCCAGGGTTTCAAGCTGCGTTACTCTATGCCCGACTGTGCTTTAGGGGCGATGTTGTCCTGGGATGTACTCCATATTCCGGTGCTCCAGGGGTTGTGCTTCGTATTCTGTGTTTGAGCGGCGCTCACGGCGTCAGCGCTACTCACGTCCATCGGCCACGGTGCTCCGGACCTGAGTTTAACATATCCCAGTCGTTCTCTCAACATACTACGGTAAAATGTCTAGTCCTTAGTGTTTCCGAGTCTAACCGAATCTGAGCCGGCCAACTCGGACTCGAGTCAGGACCGAGTCAACTCAACTTTGTGATGAGTCAACAGCAGGTCGACTCAGCCAGAATGACTCAACTCGGGTTAAATAGAGCCGTGTATATTTCTGGAAATAGAAGGGTATGAGGGGTACTTCTCCTTTTTTTTTACTCTTCATTTTCTCTTTTTAGGTGAGAGGCTTTTAATTAATTTATGTTTTTATTAATTTTTATTTTATTGTATTTATTTTTAAAAAAGTGGCCAGAAATTATATGGTGTTTTTTTTTATTTTGGTATTAAATAAGAATTCTCTCTGTCAATGCTTGTTTTGCCGACAACCTGAGTTGGTAAAATTTTGATTGGTTTCAGATTTGATATTCAAAGAGACAAAAGGAGAAATCCAAGTCAGAGTCGTTTAAACAACGGAATTTGGAAATAATGTTTTTCTGAGGATTTAAATCAGATTTGTAGGATTCTGTCCATTAGGGTGCTTAGATCAATTACATTGTTAAGTCAATTTAATTGGTTTTTACAGCCTTTTGGAGCCAAGTTAGAGTGAATTCTACGTATTATAAGTGATTTTTATACACTGGCGGAAAATATTTTTGCCAATTCAAACAACTGGATTCAATCTCCTAGTTTAGGAAAATGGTTTTACGGATAAATGGAGATGGACCAAATGTTTAGTTGGGGAGCTTTAATTATTTCGTTTTGATTGTCTTAGATGTTGGATCGGATGTGTGGACAAAACACTTAGCGTGTGTATTATTTGATACCTCACTGTTTTGATTCTGATGGTAGTCTCAGATCGATATTATTTTGACTACAATATGACAAGACAGTGTTGACCACTTATTCTTGGGGCCCTCTTCTCATTGCCACGTAAGCTTTCCTTTTAGTATTTTAATATTGATTAGGGATTATGTGTAACTCTCTTTCAGCCACTGAGAATGTAGACTAGAATTGTAAAATTATAGTGTCTCAGTGTAACGGGTTTATCCCACATCAATAGCACGTTGAGCTTAATAGAAAAGGGAGGGGACCCTATAAACCCCCGTCCTAGAGATGGTTTAATTAAAAAAAATTCACTGATTGATTATGTTCTAAATTTTAATGTGAATCTTTATGAAATAACTAAAGAAAACTATTATTTTTTTATCGTTTGTAAAATGTATTTTTTATTTTTGGTTTTTAGGTTTAATAAATATAGGATTGAATTTGTGTAAGTAAAGTGCAAGCAAATTACACACTTTTGTGCAAGTCTAGCATGTTTTTATCACGAACGAACTTTAACATCATGGCTTCATTTTATAAAAATGGTTCTGTATTTAAATAATCAAAAATTCAAAAACGGAAATAAAGTATTGTTCGTATGTAATTAAAGGAAATAAAATTGTAAGATAAAATTATATGTGTATATATATGTACATTTGGTGTTTTGTAAATTTAAATTATAACTCAAATGAGTGCATGGTTAGGTCTAACATAAATAAATACATGGAAAACACTAATGTTTCTAGATATTTTTATTTTCCATATTGCTATATATTTTATGTTTTAATGGAATATGCTTGATCGATACTGTTCATCAGAAGCCTCACTGTCTTATTCTTTTGGTTTATATGGGATATGCCCATCTAGAGGGAAAATCCGAGTAAATTCATAATTTTTCACTCTCAAGAATCAAAACGCTTTCTTTCTTTCTTTGGTCAGCAATACCATCACACACATTGTTGCTCCACATACACAACCTTTACTGTGTGTTCTTCAAAGTGCTTCTGAAGTAGAGTTGGGCCCTTTTGTTGTCTCCAACAACTCTCAGCTCTATTTTCCCATCGTAGGAGAAATATGGTCGCTGCACCTGCTTCAATACTGTTTGTACTCTGTGTGTTTTGTTTTATTTTATTAAGGGATGTTCAATAGAATATAACGCGTACTTACATTGAAAGATACGGAAAATGTATTCCACTTGGGGGCATCATTTGTGGCATTAAGTTCCTCAAATTGATGACTTTTTAAGTTTTTATGTTAATCAATGTGAAATAACTAAATAAATCTTTTATTTTTTACCGTTTGTAAAATGTATTTTTTTTGGTTTATTTAACTTTAATAAATATAGGATTGAATTTGTGCAAGTAACATACAAAAGGGGCAAGAAATTTACACACTTTTGTGCAATTGTATTACGTTTTTGGCGGGAACGAAATTTAACGTCATGTCTTCATTTTATAAAAATTGGTTGTGTGTTTAAATAATAATAAAACTCTAAAAATTGAAATAATTTTTTTTCGTATGTAATTAACGGAGAAAAAATTGCAAGATACAATTATACCGTGCATATATGTACATTTTGGTGTTTTGTGCATTGTAATTTCAAATCAAATGAGTGTATGATTAGGTCTAATATAAATAAATACATGGAAAACAATAATGTTTCTAGGTCTTTTGGTTCGCCATCTTGCTAAAGTTTTTGTTGTAATGGAAGGTGCTTAACTGATACTACTCGTTAGAAGCCTCACTATCTTATTATTTTGGGTTAGGTGGGATGTGCCCATCTAGAGGGAAAAGATGGAGTAAATTCATACATTTTTTCTCGCAGGAATGAAAATGTTTACTTTCTTTCCTCTGTCAGTAGTACTATCACACACATGGTTGCTGCACATAAAACACCTTCACTATGTGTTCTTCATAGTGCTACTGAAGTAGAGTTGGGCCATTTTGTTGTCTCGAGCAATTCTTAGTTTTGTTTTCCCATCGAAGGAGAAAAAACCTGGTTGCACCTTCTTCAGTACTGTGTACTCTGTATGTTTTCTTTTTTTGTTATAAAGGGATGTTGAATAGAATAAAACTTGTACTTACATACAAAGATTTTGAAAATATATCCCACTTGAGGGTGTCATTTGTGGCATTAAGTTCCACAAATTCATGACGTTCTAAGTTTTAATGTGAATCGATGTGAAATAACTAAATAAAACTATTATTTTTTATTGTTTGTCAAATGTATTTTTATTTTTAGTTTATTTAAGTTTAATAAATATAGGATAAATTTTTTTCAAGTAACGTACAAAAGAGGCACGTAAACTGCACACTTTTGTGCAATTATAGAATGTTTTTCTAATGAAAGAACTTTAACGCTATGTCTTCATTTTATTAAAAAAAATGTTGTGTATTTAAATAATCAAAAAATTATGAAAATGGAAATCAAGTATTTTTAGTATGTATTTAAAGGAGATAAAATTGTCAGATACGATTATACAGTGAATATATGTACATTTTGGTGCTTTGTACATTTTAAATTTAAATCAAATGAGTGGATTGTTTGGTCTGATATAAATAAATACATGGAAAACAATAATGTTTCTAGGTCTTTCGGTTCGCCATCTTTCTATATTTTTTGTTGTAATGGAAGGTACTTGACTGATACTATTCGTCAGATGCCCCATTGTCTTATTCATTTGGGTTAGGTGGGATGTGACCATATAGAGGAAAAAGACCAAGTAAATTCATACATTTTCTCTCTCAAGAATCAAAACGTCTCCTTTCTTTCTTCTGTTAACAGTTTCATCACACTCATTGTTGTTGCACGTACACCACCTTCATTATGTGTTCTTCAAAGTGTTACTGAAGTAGAGTTGGGCCCTTTTGTTGTCTCTAGCGACTCTTAGCTCTATTTTCCCATCGTAGGAGAAAAGGTTTGTTGCACCATCTTCAGTATTGTGTTTACTCTGAGTGTTTTGTTATTTTCTTACAAAAGGATGTTGAATATAATATAACGCATGCTTACATACAAAGATAGGGAAAATGTATCCCACTTGGGGGCATTATTTGTGGCATTAAGTTCCACAAATTGATGACATTCTAATTTTTAATGTCAATTTATAAGAAATAACAAAATAAAACTTTTTTTATCTTTTTAAATGTATTTTTATTTTTGGTTTATTTATGTTTAATAAATACAGGATTGAATTTGTGCAAGTAACGTACACAAGATGCAAGGAAATTACACACTTTTGTGCAATTGTAACACTTTTTTCTCACGAACGAACTTTAACATTAAGTCTTCATTCTATATAAAATGGTTGTGTATTTAAATAATAATAAAATTCTAAAAAATGGAATAAATGATTTTTCGTATGTAATTAAAGTTGATAAAATTGTAAGATACAATTATACAATGCATATATGTACATTTTAATATTTTGTACGTTGTAATTTTAAATTAAATGAGTATACGGTTAGGTCTGATATAAATAAATACATGGAAAACACTAAGGTTTCCAGGCCTTTTTGGTCAGCCATCTTGCTATATTTTTTTGTTGTAATGGAAGGCACTTGACTGATATTGTTCGTCGGAAGTTTCACTTTCTTATTCTTTTGGTTTGGGTGGGATATGCCCATCTAGAGGAAAATGTTTGAGTAAATTCATACTTTTTCTCTCTCAAGAATCAAAACGTCTCCTTTCTTTCTTCTGTAACCAGTATCATCACACGCATTGTTGCTTCACATACACCACCTTGACTGTGTGTTTTTCAGAATACTACTAAAGTATAGTTGGGCCCTTTCGTTGTTACCAACAACTCTTACCTCCATTTTCTCATCGTAGGAGAAAAAGGGTCGTTGCACCTGCTTCAGTACTGTGTGTACTCTGTGTGTTTTGTTTTTTTATAAAACGATGTTGAATAGAATATAATTCCTGCTTACATACAAAGATACGGAAAATGTATCCCACTTGGGGCATCATTTGTGGCATTAAGTTCCACAAATTGATGACGTTCTATGTTTTAATGTGAATCAATGTGAAATGACTAAATAAAACTATTATTTTTTATCGTTTATAAAAATTATTTTTATTTTTGGTTTATTTAAGTTTAATAAATATAGGATTGAATTTGTGCAAGTAACGTACAAAAGAGGCACGCAAATTACACATTTTTGTGCAATCGTTGCACGTTTTTCTCACGAACAAACTTTAACATTATGTCTTCATTTTGTTAAAAATTGTTGTGCATTTGAATAATCGAAAATTCAAAAAATGGAATAGAGTATTTTTCGTATCTATTTAACGGAGATAAAATTGTAAGATACAATTATTTAGTGCATATATGTACATTTTGGTGTTTTGTACGTCGTAATTTTAAATCAAATTAGTGCATGGTTAGGTCTAATTTAAATAAATACTTGGAAAACACTAATGTTTCTAGGTATTTTGGTTTTCCATCTTGCTCTATTTTTGTTGTAATGGAAGGCACTTGACTTGACCGATACTGTTCGTCGGAAGTCTCACTGTCTTATTCTTTTGGGTTAGGTGGGATGTTCCCATCTAGAGGGAAAAGTCTCAGTAAATTCATACTTTTTCTCGCTCAAGAATAAAAACGTCTCCTTTCTTTCCTCTGTTAGCAGTACCATCACATATACACCACCTTCACTGTGTGTTCTTCAAAGTACTACTGAAGTAGAATTGAGCCTTTTTGTGGTCTCCAACAACTCTTAGCTCTATCTACCCGTCGTACGAGAAAAAAAGTGGTTGCTCCTGCTTCAGTACTGTTTATACTCTGTGTGTTTTGTTTTTTTTTATAAAATGATGCTGAATAGAATATAATGCGTGCTTAGATACAAAGATACTTAAAATGTATCCCACTTGGAGGTATCATTTTTGGCATTAAGTTCCACAAATTGATGACGTTCTAAATTTTAATGTGACTTTATGTGAAATAATTAAATAAAAATATTAATTTTAATCATTTTTAAAATGTATTTTTTGGTTTATTTAAATTTAATAAATGTAGGATTGAATTTGTGCAAGTAAACTACAAAGGAGGCACGCAAACTACACACTTTTGTGCAATTGTAGCACATTTTTCATAGGAACGAACTTTGACATTCTGTTTTCATTTCATAAAAAATGGTTGGTTATTTAAATAGTCAAAAAATTCTAAAAATAGAAATAAAGTATTTTTTGTATGTATTTAAAGGAGATAAAATTTTAAGGTACAATTATACAGTGCATATATGTACATTTTGGTGTTTGGTACATTGTAATTTTAAATGAAATGAGTGTATGGTTAGGTCTGATATAAACAAATACATGGAAAAAACTAATGTTTCTAGGTCTTTTGGTTCGCCATCTTCCTATATTTATTATTGTAGTGGAAGGCGCTTGACCGATATTGTTCGTCAGAAATCTCACTATCTTATTCTTTTAACTTAGGTGGGATGTGCCCATCTAGAGGAATATTTCCGAGTAAATTCATAATTTTTCCCTTTCAAGAATCAAAATGTCTGATTTTTTTCTTTTGTCAGCAGTACCATCACACGCGTTATTGCTGCACATAGATCCCCTTCACTGTGTGTTTTTCAAAGTGCTACTAGTGAAGTTGGGTCTTTTTGTTTTCTCCTGAAACTCTTACCTCCGTTTTTTATAAAAGGATATTGAATAGAATATAACGCGTGCTTACATACAAAAATACAAAAAATGTATCCCACTTGTGGGCATCATTTGAGGTATTAAGTTTCACAAATTGATGACGTTCTAAGTTTTAATGTGAATCAGTATAAAATAAATAAATAAAACTATTTTTTTATCGTTTGTAATTTATTTATTTTGGTTAATTTAAGTTTATTAAATATAGGGTTGAATTTTTGCAAGTAACGTACAAAAGAGGCACGCAAATTACACATTTTTGTGCAATTGTAGCAAGTTATTCTCGCAAATGAAATTTAACATTGTGTCTTCATTTTATAAAAAATTGTTGTGTATTTAAATAATCAAAAAATTCTAAAACTGGAAATAAAGTATTTTTCGTATGTATTTAAAGGAAATTAAATTGTAAGATACAATTATACAGTGCATATACGTACATTGTGGTGTTTCTTGCGTTATCGAAAACACTAATGTTTCTAGGCTTTTTGGTTCGCCATCTTGTTTTATTTTATGTTGTAATGGAAGGCACTTGATAGATTTGTTCGTCAGAAGCCTCACTGTGTTATTATTTTGGGTTAGGTGGGATGTGCCCATTTAAATGGAAAAGTCTAAGTAAATTAATACTTTTTCTCTCGCAAGAATCAAAACGTCTCCATTCTTTCCCCTGTCAGTAGTACCATCACACACATTGTTGCAGCACATACACCATCTTCACTGTGTGTTCTTCAGAGTGCTACTGAATTAGAGTTGGACCCTTTTGTTTTTGTCCTGCAACTCTTAGCTCAGTTTTCTTGCAGTAGGAGGAAAATGGTCGTTGCACCTGCTTAGTACTGTGTGTACTTAGTGTGTTTTTATTTTTCTTACAAATTATTTTGAATAGAATATAACTCGTGCTTACGTACAAAGATACGAAAAATGTATCCCACTTAGGGGCATCATTTGCGGCATGAAGTTCCCAAAATTGATGATGTTGTAAGTTTTAATGTGAATTTATGTAAAGAATCTAAATAAAACTATAATTTTTTCCTTTGTAACATGTATTTTTATTTTTGGTTGATTTAAGTTTAATAAATATAGAATTGAATTTGTTCAAATAACGTACAAAGTGGCACATAAATTACAAATTTTTGTGCAATTGTAACTCGTTTTTTTTCACGAACGAACTTTAACAATATGTCTTCATTTTATAAAAAAAAATGTGGTTTTGTATTTAAATAATCAAAAATTCTAAATAAGGAAAAAAAGTATTTTTGTATGTATTTAAAGGAGATAAAATTGTAAGATACCTTTATACAATGCATATGCGTACATTTTGTTGTTTTGTACGTTGTAATTTTAAATCAAATTAGTGTATAGTTAGGTCTGATATAAAAAATACATGGAAAACACTACTGGTTCTTGGTCTTTTGGTTCGCCATCTTGCTATAATTTTTGTTGTAGTGGAGGCTACTTGACCGATACTGTTCGTCAGAAGCCGCACTTTCTTATTCTTTTTAGTTAGGTGGGATATTCCCATCTAGAGGAAAAAGACTGAGTAAATTCAAACTTTTTCTCTCTCAAGAATCAAAACGTCTCCTTGCTTTCTTCTGTCAGCAGTACTATCACATGCATTGTTGTTGTACATACACCACCTTCACTGTGTATTCTACGGAATGTTACTGAAGTAGAGTTGGGCCCTTTTGTTGCCTCCAACAACTCTTAGCTCTGTTTTTCCGTCGTAGGAGAAAAAGAGTCTTAGTATCGTGTGTACTAAGTGTGTTTTCTTTTTTTCTTACAAAAGGATGTTGAGTATATAACGCTTGCTTACATACAAAGATACAGAAAATGTATCCCACTTTGGGGCATATTTCGTGGCTTCAAGTTCCCGAAACTGATGACGTTCTAAGTTTCAATGTGAATCAATGTGAACTAACTAATAAAACAATTATTATTTTTATCGTTAGTAAAATCTATTTTTATTTTCAATTTATTTAATTTTAATAAATGTATCATAGAATTATTTCAGGTAACGTACGAAAGAGCGATACAAATTACACCCTTTTGTGCAATTGTAGCACATTTTTCTCACAAATGAACTTTAACATTATGTCTTAATTTATATAAAAAAATGGTTGTGTGTTTAAATAATCCAAAAATTATATATACGGAAATAAAGTATTTTTCGTAGGTATTTAAGGAGATAAAATAGTAAGATACATTTATACAATTCATATATGTACATTTTGGTATTTTGTACGATGTAATTTTAAATCAAATGAGTGTATGGTTAGGCCTAATATAAAAAAATACATGGAAAACAATAATGTTTTAAGGTCTTTTGGTTCGCCATGTTACTATATTTTTTATTGTATTAGAGGGCACTTGACCAACAATGTTCGTCAGAAGGATCATAGTCTTATTCCTTTGGGTTAAATGGGATGTGGCCATCTAGAGGAAAAAGACCAAGTAAATTCATAATTTTTCTCTCAATAATCAAACATCTCCTTTCTTACTTCAATCAGCAGTATCATTACACACATTATTGCTGCACATACACCACCTTCAGTGTGTGTTCTTCAGAGTGCTAGTGAATTAGAGTTGGGCCCTTTTGTTGTCTCCAACAACTCTTAGCAAAAGGGCCACTGCACCTGCTTAGTACTTTGTGTACTAAATATGTTTTATATTTTTCTTACAAAAGATGTTTAGTAGAATATAATGCTTGCTTACTTATAAAGATACAGAAAATGTATCCTACCTATGGGCATCATTTGTGGCATCAAGTTCCAGAAAAATTGACGACTTTCTAAGTTTTAATGTTAATCTATGTGAAATAACTAAATAAACTACTTTTTTTTATCATTTGTAAGATGTATTTTTATTTTAGGTTTATTTAAGTTTAATAAATATAGAATTGAATTTGTTCAAGTAACGTACAAAAGAGGCATGAAAAATTACACACTTTTGTGCAATTGTAGTACGTTTTTGTCACGAACGAACTTTAACATTATGTCTTCATTTTATAAGACAAATGGTTGCATATTTAAATATTCAAAAAATTCTAAATATAGAAATAAAGTATTTTTTGTATGTATTTAAAGGAGATAAAAATGTAAGATACATTTATACAATGCATATATGTAGATTTTGGTGTTTTGTACGCTATAATTTAAAATCAAATGAGCGTATGGTTAGGTCTGATTTAATAAATTCATGGAAAACACTAGTGTTTCTAGGTCTTCTGGTTTGCAATCTTGCTATATTTTTGTTGTAGTGGAGAGCATTTGACTGATACTATTCATCGATTTCCTCACTGTCTTATTCTTTTGGGTTAGGTGGGATGTGTCCAACTTGAGAAAAAGGACTTAGTATATTCATACTTTTCCACTCTCAATAATCAAAATGTATCCTTTCTTTCTTCTTTCAGTAGTACCATCACACGCATTTTTGTTGCACATATACAACCTTCACTGCGTGTTCTTCAGAGTGCTACTAAAGTAGAGTTGGTCCCTTTTGTTGTCTCCAGCAATTCTTAGCTTTGTTTTCCCGTCGTAGGAGAAAAATAATCCTTGCACCTGCTTAGTAATGTGTGTACTAAGTGTGTTTTGTTTTTTTCTTACAAGAGGATGTTGAATAGAATATAACGCTTGCTTATATAAAAAGTTACAAAAAATGATTCCAACTTGGTGGCATCATTTGTGGCATCAAGTTCCATAATTGATGACGTTCTTCGTTTTAATGTGAACCTATGTGAAATAACTAAATAAAACTATTATTTTTTATAGATTTTAAAAGTATTTTTATTTTTGGTTTATTTAAGTTTAATAAATATAGGATTGAATTTTTTCAAGTAAATTACAAAAGAGGCACTTAAATTACACACTTTTGTGCAATTGTAGCACGTTTTTCTTATGAACGAACTTTAACATTACGTCTTAATTTATATAAAAAAATTGTTGTATATTTAAATAATAAAAAATTCTAAATACGGAAAAAAGTTATTTTCGTATGTATTTAAAGGAGATGTAAAGTCACGTAAACTTCATTGATTATTGTATTAGCATTTGTGAACTAATGTTGAAGAAGAAAAACGTTCCATATTGGAACATATGGAAAGAATCATGATTTGATTGATAGAATATTGCGTGATATTGGTTTATTGGTTTATTGGGATATGGAGATTATGCAATATTTGATTCAAATGTGTTGAAGCATAATGATTTATGGAAAATCCCAACAACTACGGAATTAGTTTTATGGAATATTGAGGGATATTTGAAAGAAGAAAAATCCCTTTATATATGGGATTTGGATATGTTTCAGAAGCAGATAAGGAATAGAAATATTATGGAGATAATCTTCGAGAGTTCCAATATGCTCAAGGGACTATATATTGATGGACATCACAGCTGCAACTCTAACGAATTACATTGAGAAAATCTGCATTCATATTTCTATTCTTTAAGATCTTTGCAAGAGCCAACTTTTATATGTTTCAACATATTTGACCTGTTGATCAAGTTCACAATCATATACCTTAATTCCTAGGGAGGAGGATATCCATGCGGATCGGTAGCAAGGGGAGATTACAAAATCCACACGTTGTAATTAGAAAAGATAAGTATGGTCGTATGGTGTATTTTGTACTGTATCTTTCTGATTAGTGAATTTATTTGGAACTGGGCCAGGCCTCGGAGATATAGGTGGATTTCCCCGAACTGCGTAACCAAGTTGTGTTTGATCATGTACTATTTTCTTTACATACTTGGTTAGATAGGATATGTTGGAAAATAGGTCTAATAGTTAAGATAATACGGTGGTGAAACCAAAATTTCAATTGGTATCAATGATTGGTCACTTATTTTTTACCTTAGCTGTGTCAAGGAAAGTGTGATCCGGTTTTACCATGGTGACAAAGGAATGAGCTTTTGTGTCTCGATCACCTCTACTTGAAGGAACAAACTACAATTACTGGAAGGCACACATGAGAGTCTTTATAAATTCACTGGATGAACTTCCATGGAACTTTGTTGAAACCAAGTGGAATCACCCAAATGAAGATGAAGAATCAAGCTTGAAGGAGAATGAATCAGAGTCAAGTTCAAGGAAACAAAAACTCAAGGGTAAATAACCTTGGACTCCAGATAAATTGAAGGCGTCACTGGAAATTCAAAAGCATTAAATGCTATCTTCAAAGAGATGGATGAAAATCAGTTTAGACTCATCTCTACATGTCATCGGGCTAAGAACGTATGGGATATTTTGCACACTGTACATGAAGGAACCAGTTGTGTACGTGAATCCAAACTGCAGATGTTGGCTGAAAACTCTGAGACATCTCCAATATGGCTTATCAACTAGGAAAAGTCTACAAGGAACCTAAGCTAGTGAAGAAGGCCTTGAGATCACTGCCCAAGAGATTTGCACTAAAGGTTGCAGCAATACAAGAAGCTAGAGCTGTATCAACAATGTCCTTGGATGAGTTGATGGGATCACTACAAATATATGAGATGACTATGGAACAGCCTGCAAAGAAAACACATAAGGAGTTGGCTTTAAAAGTATCTTCATCATGGGATGATCAAATATGAGATAGTAAGGATGGTATTGAATAAATGGCTTTCATCACTAAGAATTTCTCAAGGATGCTGGTATTGAAGAAATTGCTCTCATCACTAAGAATTTCTCAAGGATGCTGAAAAGGTGGTGAACAAGAAATCGCAAGAAAGAACTGGTGGAAATAAACCTCGTGGACAAAACTTTGGAAATAATTGTGGTGCATGGAGTAAGGAAATCAGTAGTTTTTTTAGAAATTAAAGTAGTGAAGTAAAATAGTCGGGAAGGATTCAAAGTAGAGAATGTGAAGGTTTCAGACATATTTAGGCTGAAGTGCTAATACCCGGAATAAGCAAGGAAGATCATATGTCACCTCGTGGAATGAGGATGAAGAAGATGAAAAAGAGCTTACCATAAATTATGTAGCATTTGGAGAAAAAGTTCGTGATGATACAGATAGTGCGGATATATGTTCCAGCACAGATAGTACAGTATGTTCCAACATAAGTATTGATGATACTTCCAGTGATGATGAAGACCAACCCGTGAGTGATGAAGAGATCTATTCAGCGTATGAAAAAATGTATGACATGTGGTTAAAGGTTGCTGATGCAAACAAGTCCCTGAAGATGGAGAAAAATCAACTGGCCAAGACGGAGAAGGAACTAGGAGTATTGGTTGAAAAGCTTAAGAATGAAATTGAGGATCTGAAATAGAGACTATATTCTATGACTGAGATAGCAGAGATGGAAGAAGCAACAATCACCAATTTAAATACTGGAAAAGTAAAGCTCGATGACATAGTAAAAAGCTTTAGAGATCGGCAAGGAATTGGTTATGATAACCCATCAGGAAATAGGGGAAATTTCAAGTCAGAAATTCAAAAGAGAAAGAGAAAGGTTATCCGGACTCGTCAACGAAAACCTCTCACTTGTAGCTATTGTAGGTTTCAAGGTCATACTGAGGAACAATGTCTCAGATTACTCAGATATATCATGAATGGACGACAATTGTCTGCATTTTCGAACATAGATGATACCCAATGATTAAATATGGTCTGAAAGGTATGGGTTCCTAAACACATTAATATTTGCTTTGTTGCCCGTACTTCTCTTATTGCACACTCTAGAGACTCGTGGTACTTTGATAGTGGATGCTCTCATCATATGACTGGAACTCAGGAGTTTCTGACAAAAATTAAACCATATAATGGTGGTTTTGTTACTTTCGGAGATGGGAAGAGGAGTCGTGTTATTGGCAAAGGTGAAATGCACATTGCAGGATTTCCTGTGTTCAACAGTGTATTGCTTGTTGAAGATCTAAAGGCTAATTTTCTGAGCATCAGTCAATTGTGTGATGACAATATGACAGTTGAGTTTTAGAAAGACAAATGTGTTGTAAGGCATGACAAAGATTAAGTACTTTCTGATGTTCGATCATCGGACATGAACAAGAAGTTAGATATTTGAATCCAAAGTAATATGAAGGAACTCTATGACATAGGAATCTTGGTCATATCAACTACAAAACCTTGGTAAAAATTGCAAATTCAAAGGCAGTATGAGGTATGCCCACACTTATGACCAAAGGTGGAATTGTATGCAGTCCATGTCAACAAGGTAAACAAATTTGGTCTCCTTACTCTTCAGTACAGTATATTACTACCTCAAGAAATCTTTAATTACTTATATGGATTTAATGGGTCCAGTCAACACACCTAGTGTGAGTGGTAAGAAGTACATATTTCAATGTGTTGATGATTTCTCTAGATACACTTGGGTGGATTTTCTTAAAGAAAATATGATACTGTGGATGTGTTCAGAAGTTTAGAGATAAAATTACAAACAGAGAAAGGAATTCCGGTTGGAAAGAGTGTCAGAAGTTATCATGGCAAAGAATTTGAAAATTCTCAATTCAGTGATTTTTGTGATGAACTTGGGATTCAGCATAAGTTCTATGCTCTAATCACTCCACATCATAATGTTATTCTAGAAAGGAAGAATAGAACACTCCAGGAGATGGCACGAGGCATGCTTGCAGAAAAAGGAATACACAAAAATAGTGGACAGAAGTTGTCAATACAGCTTGTTATACGATAAATCGTGTGTATCTTCAGCCTTTTACCAGCAAAACATCTTACGATATTTTGAAGGGCAAGAAGCCAAGTGTATCACACTTTCATGTGTTTGGAAGCAAGTGTTATACTCTCAGAGATAGAGATCCATTGGCTAAGTTTGACAATCGTAGTGATGTTGGAATATTTTTGGGGTATTTTGTGAACAGTCGTGTTTAAAATCTATGAACACTCTCTCTCATGGAGTCTATAAATTTATTTGTGGATGATTTTGATGATAAACAGGGTTTGAGTGGAGTCTTTTAGACTTGAAATGTACCATAACTAATTCGGCATACTACTTCTAGACTTGAAATCTACCATAACTAATTCGAGATTCTACTTCTAGACGTGAAATCTACCTTAACTAATTCGAGATTCTACTTCCTATGTAATTTCCAAAGGAAACCTCTAAGAGGCTAAGCCCATGTGTTTTACATTTTCATTTTATTTAAATATTATTTATTTCTTTTACCATTATTTTTATAAATTTGAAATTTTTCTAAAATTTATTACTCCCTCCATCCCAGCTCAAATTTCATAAAATATTTTTCACGGTTATCAAGAAACATGTTTGACAATTAATATGTTTAACTGCGTATAATAACAACAAATAAAAAGTAGATATTTAGAAACTACTTGTTATGATGAATCCAACCATATCATATATGATAATATTATTGTTTATATATCTATTCAAATATGTGGTCAAAGTTAGACACTGAATAATGACATAAAGTAAAGTGGGAAGGTTGAACTGGGACAGAGTGAGTATCCTAATATGACTATTAACTACTCTCAAAATTCCTAGAAAAGTAAATAATAGCTAAATAAATAGATAGAAAATATTTGGGTGTTAGATTCACCCTTCCTTAAGAAAATTTTGTCCCAGAATTTAAATCGACTTATAAAATAATAAAGGATATCCCCCCCCCCCCACATCTTTTCCTCTACCTCCCAAGTTACCTCGTCGATCCCATACTGATTCCATTTTATCTGGACTAGTATCCTTGGTTCTTAGGTTTTCACTTAGCGATCCACAATCTGTTTCAGAGTTACTTCATACCCAAGAGTGTCGTAAATCTACAAACATCCCACATTGACCACATGGGAATAAACACACAAAAAAACACGATGTATCTTTCCCATTGATGTGGATAAATCCAACTGGTAGGCCACTGCTCTCACTTGTTGCATAATGGGAAAAAGGCTTACGTATCTTGGACTCATCTTTCCTCTTCATACAGACTTCACTATCCGAGTGTACGGTGTTACATTTAAGAATACTTTTCCCCCACAAGGAATTCTAAGTCTTTTCTCCGACTGTCTACAAAACTCTTATGTTGACACTGTGTCGTGAGAAAATTATGTCGTTATATCTTCACATCTCGATAAGATCCTTCTACCCATGGTATCAAGTTAAGGGACATTATACTTCATGTACCAACCTCATCCCAATTCAATGCCAATATGTATTTTTGCTTTTATAATGCCTCGTAAGGTGCCATTTCTAAAAACACTTGATAACTTATGTTCTAAGAAAATTCAATGAGAGGTAGATGGTTGTCCCACTTGCCCCAAATCTAGTTTAAATGTATACCTTGAGGGGTGCGTCTCATGTAGTAGCTCCCGTTTAAGACTACCATTTCGAGATATAGAGATCATGTCTATATGTCGTAAATCTCATCATACATTATCTTATAGTATAAATGGTTAGTTTGTCAGAATAATTTCTAACGATGTCAAAGTGTTAATTCGTTCTGTTGAGCTCCCCCAATTCGCTCAGATAACATAGAGTGAATCCTTAAGTTTGGAAATATAATTCTCTACCTATTACCCTATGAGTTCAAATCATCTATTCTTTCTCGCTCCCCAGGAACCCTATGTGCAATTTTGTCCATCTGAGCTTTCCTACAAAACAGCGTCAACTACTACCTTTGCCTTCCACGGGTGTTAACTAACTGTACACGAACAGTCTTGTAGAAACTCCATCCATATTCCCTATCACACGTTCATGTGCCTTTGGGTGAGAAAGTATTTTCAATTTTTGTATCTGAATACACCTTAAACGTTAAACCAAAAATGTAGTGTCTCCTCTTCTTATTTGAAAAAATTATTGTTGAAAGCTCTAATCATGCGTAGGGTTGTTTTACTCATAAGATTTCATCTTTCGTGAAGCATAAGCTATAACCATCTCATTCAGCATTAAGACACATCTAACACATTTTTATGCGTCCGTAAATAATACAAAATTCTCCCTACCATTTGGAGAGCTAGCAAAGGTGGTTGCACTTGTGAGGGTAACCTAACCCGACTTCCTCTAATCTCATTCAAAAAAGTTGATAGTTGCGCTATCTGATTCTTGAGGTCTCTAGTTTCTTGATGACTAGCTTGCTGATGTGCAATTTGGTTATTTTGCAATAATTTAAGCGACTCCATCAACTCAGCCATCATATCTTCCAAAGATTTCCCAGTCCGCTCTTGTTGATTTGGGTTGCGAAATTCATACATTCTTCTCTGGGGGTGGTTTGTAGACTTCTTGTTGTTGTTGCAGCTGTGGATTTCCTTGACCTCTCAAACTAAAATTTGGATGATGTTTCCAACCTTGATTTTATGTGTTGGAATAAGGTTCATAATGATTTTGTTTTTTCTCCTTTGACATTACCAATTGCATTTGCCCAAACACATGCATCTTCAATATTCACGACACAATCACGTGTCGGGTGCACTAAGTTTCCAAACACATCACAAGGTCTCTGGGTTTCAACCGAACAAACCTTTATATGAATGGTGGACAACATCTTTTTCATCATTTTCTCCTTCTTTTCGTCCATCTTGTCCTCCCAATAAAAAAATATTCCTTTGATTGACGGTGTGGATTGGTTGGATATACTCATTTGCGGCTTCAAGATCATTTTTCAGCAATTGTTTACCTCCAGCCTCTGATTTCTTCAAAAACAATCCATCAATCAGAGAATCAAGAAATTTCTTATCTTCCATTCTCATTCAATAGTGGAAGCACTTCATCCACTCCCTTTCAAACATCTTGTGGTTCAGACAACTATCCACTAGCTTCTTAAATCGTACCCAAAAATCATTGATGTTCTCCTTGTACTCCCATGAGAAAGATTGTATTTGCCTCACCTTTGTACATGTCTTGGTGTCATAGAAAAAATTCTCAAGAAAAGCCTTCTTCATGATAACCCATGATGCGAACTAAATTCGGCTCCAAGGTAGCAAACCATCGATTGGATACATCAGACATAGCAAAAGGAATGACCCTAAGATTGAAGTGATATCTAGACACTCCATTAAGATGCTTATGAAGATAGAAAATCTTTATAAATTTGTTCAAGAAGTTATGAGGGTCCTTCCTTGACTTCCAGTAGAACTTTGGGATCACGTTCAAGAGACTGAGATTTTCTCGACTATAGGTTCTCCTCCAGATAACATAATAGGCGATAGGGGATTGAAGACCTCATAGCTTAAGAGTTCTTACATCGGTATATTTTCATCTGGAACCATCTCGACAGTATATGTCAGAAAAATCCATTTTAGCCGAGGGTTCCGCTTGGCAAAAATGAAGGTCTGAAGAATTCTTGGCTAAAAGTTCTCTTTGTTTCCACGCACGGGTTTCCTTAAAATTCTTCTTGGTTGTATTCTAGATCTCATGATAAAATATCATCTGCGGATTCAAAGATCTGCTCTTCAACCTATTTTAACTCTAATTAACTAAATCCAAATATTAAGGAATTTCAATTGGAAAGAAATTGTAAAATCCTAATCAATATGAGAAGTTAATATCTTTAGTTTCTTTAAATCCAGATCTCTTCGATATTTTACTTTTCATCCCATGAGTTCAGTAATTTGCTTTTGCCTTCTTTCATCCATCTCCGGTATATGTCTTATAAAAAAGAACATTTTCCATTAGAGCACATCACCTCATTAAAAACCATAATCTAGAAATCCCTGTGGGAAAATCCATTGGTTAAGGGGAAGTAAAATGTATAGCTCCAACTCAAATTCTTCATATTCCTTGAATTCCTGCACCAAAACAACCTAAAGTGTAATTATATCTCAATAAAAACACAATAATTTCACAAAATACGAACACGATATAGCACACATCTATTGGTCGACCTAAAAGGTACCACGAAATATTTATAATGACCATATTTAGTGTTAAAAGTAGTCTTTCACATGTCTTTAGTTTTGATCAAGCTTTCAGAATACAATTGCTCCTTGTAACTGGTAAAAAAACTCACCAATAAGGGGTAATGGGTATCTGTTCTCAACAATCAAATTTTTTAATCCATGATAATCAGTACATAGTCTCATATCCCCATCTTTATTTTTGACAAACAAAATTGGAGCTCCCTAATGTGAGGAGCTCAGTCGGATGTATCCTTGTAATTGCATGTCTTTTAACTGCAACTTTAACTTCCATAGCTATGCAGAAACCATTCTGTAGGAAGTGCGAGCATATAGTGTAGCACCAGGAGCCATATTAATGGTAAAATATACTTCCCTCTCTAAGGGAAAAGTGGTCAATTCTTCTAGGAAAACGTATGAGATGTCGCTAACCACATCCACCTCATCTTCTTGTAATTTAGTCTTGGGATTTTTAATAATTACAACCAAATATCCTTATGCTATCTTTTTAATAATTTTTATTTCTTTTAATCATGATATAATCATGTAGATGCCAATCTACCCACCAATTTTACTTCCACTATAATCATAGTTTCAAAGCTTTAGATCCACAGTTCAAATGAGTAGAATACTTAGACAATTAGTCCATTTCTAGTATGGCATCATAACCCCATAGTTCTAATTCTACAAGATCCCTGGATAGTTTTCACTTTATATCTACTCTCCACAATTTTGGTAAATGGTGTTCATATGGAATACTAAACTAGCATTAGGAGTACTAACTTCTTAAATTAAGTCAATTTTTCTTACCTTTTCAATCCCTTATGTAAAAAAACACATGACATGCAATATAAGAATGAGTGAAACCAGGTTGAAACAATATTTTAGCTAAGCATTTATATACTGGAATGGTACCTTCAATCACTTTGGTTGATGGCCCAACTTTAGTTTATTCAATTGCAAATACTTGAGATGGAAGCTTTGGTTCTCCTCCGGTTTAGTAGAGTTCAAGGTGGGCCACGTCGCAAGGGACAACAAGAATTTTAATGACCATTGCTATTGCATCACAAACATTGATGAAACTTATACCGACATACATTGATATGAATCCCCTCGCGAAAATTGTGGTTGCAAAATTTTGAATAAGCACTCTCTATCAAGTTTGAACGAAACAGTTTTAATGATTAAGACAACACAAACAAAGTTTTCTGGATAACAAAACTTTTGGTTTTTTCACTAACAGAAGGGATGAATTCCTCAAAATCCCAAGCACTAGTTGCACGAAGTTGTTCACTGAAATCTTACGGTTCTAGTCTACAAATTTTGGAAAATAAGCCTACGAATTCAATGCTAGCAAGCCAAGGATTATAAATTCAAACTATTAAAAATATATGATTGTTCAAAGGTGAAAAAAAATGTTGAGAGCCTCCCCTATACATGGGGTATAATTCGGAAATATATAAATGAAAAGGAAGAAAAATTCAGCTAGTATTTGATCTAATCCTTGGCTGAATTCTTGTGATAAGAATGGCCAAATTCTACCTTATCTAATCTTATCAAATGTTCGCTTATATTATCTTATCTTCTCTAGTCAAACTTTATTTAATCTTATCTAATCTACTCAGCTTTGAACTATTCTTCTACTTAAATAACTATTTCGAATTTAACTTCGAATGTGAGTACACTACCTAATCAAAAATCCCAGTGGGAAAAAGAAGATAGTTTTATGCTCCCATTCAAGACCTAATTTGAAATAGAAGTATAATTCATCCAAGAGTATTTTGAAATGAACTTTGGTTCCTCTTCATGAACTTGATGAAGCATTTAATGCAATATCTTTAAGTTTCCTCCTGGCTCTAGTCATCGAACCAATCAAGTTAATTAACAAAGTTAGCATTGTGATTCATAACAAACATTCTATATATGGTTTGGCCTTTACAAAAGTTTCATGTAATGAGAACATTAGTAGCTTTGCTCGGGTAAATACCTCTTGGTTTTTTCTTGTTAGTCACTGCCTTCTATATGCCTCTAGTTGGTCAAAGATTATTACTTATTCTCTTCCTACGACGTAGCTTGTAAGAAGAAAGATCATTCTAAGTCTTTTCAAATTTTTGCCTTTTTTACTGCAATTGTGTAGATTGCTACGTCACATGCTGCAAGTGCATTCCTAATGTTTCTTTTTCTTAATATTAGTACTGACCATCTTCAGAGCATATTTGGAAAATTTAGTAAATTCTGCCTTGTATGCCACCACCGTCTTCCCAGCCTGCTTATGGTTAATACAAGAAACTTCCTTCTATTTTGCGAAAATTGTTGGAGGATACTTACTTTGAAACTCTGTCAAAATATTCTCCCAATTTTAAACGATTCCCTCATTTGCCCATTTCCTTTATAGCACACACCACCATTATTTTGCAGCTAGCTCCAAATAGAATTTTCAAATGCCACTTTTTGCTCTTTGGAATACCTTAAAACCTCCAGAATATTGGCAATCCCATCTAGAAAAAGCCTTAGCTTTCTTGTCCCTTGGCCCCCATCAAACATAGGGTTGGGGAGGGGTGGTTTAGACTTCTAGAATCATTTAAAGGATTGATTTTATCATGTCTCTTGACGTTGTTTATTTCTTTTGATGATGGTAGTTATATGGTAAATTTTTTTGGCTGGCTGAGAATCCCAATCAGTCTCTTGATTTTGGTCATTTGGGTTAGGGTTGGCATCTATGTGATTTAGGAGAGCATCATTCCCAGTCTCAAGGATTGGGACTGGATTTAATCGATTAATTTTTCGAGGCGGCATCTACATTGATTAGTCATGTTTCAAGTATGATACAAACTTTACTAAAGTTCTTATTGATAAATACTTACACTATAATTGAGTAATCATTACCACTCACTTTGAGCTTGTAATTAGTACTAGTATTACATAAATATTGTGCATGAAATGACTTGTGGAAAGAAACATGATTTCCATATTAATTTAAATGCCTAATCAAATACAAATAGTAGGTGTTGTAACGATAAAAATTCATAATCCTAGAAATAACCAAAAGAGAAAGTTAATCAAAAGTGAACTTATTTAGTCTAGATGAGCGATGTAACAAAAACTAAACATCTTCAACCGTAGATTGTGTTTATTCTCTTCTATCATTACGGTCCTTGTCGCTCTTATCATTGTCCTCAAGAAAATTGGTATGTTAGTTGGCTCTACTACTTCCTTATGTTCCTCAAGTGCTCCAAACATTTAAAATGTGAAATTGATAATTTGGTTCTTGGCAGTATTCAGTTCATTCTTTATGCCCTCCAGTTGTTTACTTAATTTTCCATCCTTTTCTTCAGCTTTGAGTTATTCGATGAGAAGCATATCATTTTAATCACTCAGTTCATGCAAGTCAATTTCAAAGGTGAGGACTTGCTCTTCCAAGTCAGCTACTTGCTTCCTGAAAGTTTTATGTTTCCTAATTATATTGCTAAACACATGATTAGGGTACACTTAGGGTACACTCAGCTCTTGTACACTTCTTGTCACCAGATTTCAAATCATCCTAATTCTTCAAGGTCCTGTAAAAGATATTGCTCATACATGATCAACTTTGGGGGCCATAATTCCTACCATTACCACAGACACACCCCTCTAGCACCGGTTTTTTGGCACTTGTTTTTGAAAACCAATGCCCCAAATAAATTATCACCGGTTTTTTTAAAATCGGTAATAATTTAGCATCGGTTCTCAAAAAAATGGTGCTAATTAAAAAAATCGGAGCTAAAATTTTTAAAATTTAATCTTCCCACCAAAATTTTAAAAAAATTAGCCAAAAAATTCATGCGATGGGCGCAACCACTCTAAGTTAAATATTTTAAAATTTCAATTTTCCTGCCAAAAAATTCAAATATTTGCCAAAAATTTTAATTTTTTGCCAAAATTTCATGCAATGGGCGCAGCTGCGCGCAATCGCTCTAAAATAAATATTTTAAAAATTCAATCTTCCCGCCAAAATTTCAAAAAAAATCCAATAAAGTAAAAAAATTGCCAAAAATAATATAAAATTCGCACAACTACTCTAAGCTAAATTATTTTTTTCTAGATTTTCAAAATCGTTCAATTCTTTTGATGGCTTTAACTATAACTAGGATGATTTAAATTAATCAACGATCAACTTTTATTGACTTAATATATATAAGAATATAAATATTTCAATAACAAAAATCGTGTATTTTGGAGTAATGGATAATGGGGAAACACAATTTTGGGCCACAATGTAATTTTTCAAAATTGTGTACAAGTAATAATGTTGACTTTCTGGGACCTTCCATTCACCCATACATGCCCAAATCGCAAAGTCGCAATCGTATATTATTCAAGTGAATTTTGGTGTCGTCAATTTCGTGATTCTACAATTCCAGATTTCTTGGAGAGACCTAAGTGCAAAAAGTAAAAACTTTACTCTTTTCCAAATTGAAATCTGCTCAAACGTTGGGATTCCCTATACACCCCCATTTTATTTTTCAAATCCAGACGGAATATTTATCATCTATCGGGCATAAGAACATGAACATAATCCTTTCCGATTTCTCTTCCTTACTTCAATGTATCAACTCTAAATTACTCTAGAACATCTACTAGCGCTTTCCCAGCATTCACCAAAAAAATATATTATTTAATATTTTTAAATTTAGGTAAGAATAACAAAAATCATGTATTTTGGAGAAATGGATATTGGGGAAACAGAATTTTGGGCCACAGTGTAATTTTCTAAAATTGTGACAAGTAATCAATATTGACTTTAGAGGCCCTTCCATTCACCAATACATTCCCAAATCACAAAGTCGCAATCGTATATTATTCAATTGAATTTTGGTGTCGCCAATTTCGTTATTCTACAATTCCAAATTTCTCGGAGGGACCTAAAAGCAAAAGGTAAAAAACTTTACTCGTAACTCCAAATTGAAATACGCTCGAACGTGGTGCTTCCCTATACACCCCCATTTTATTTTCCAAATCCGTAAAGAAATATTTGTCATCGATCGGGCGCAAGAAAATATCCGTAATCCTTTTTCGATTTCTCTCCTTTACTCCTATGTAATGAACTCCAAGTTGCTTTAGAACATCTATTAGTGCTTTTCCACAATTCACCAAAAATAATATTATTTAATATTTTTATATTTACGTAAGAATAACAAAAATAATGTAGTTTGGAGCAATGGATTATGGGGAAATACAATTTTGGGCCACAATGTAATTTTCCATAATTGTGTACAAGCAATCAATGTTGACTTTCGAGGCCCTTTCGTTCACTCATACATGTCCAAATTGAAAATTCGCTATCTTATACTATTGAATTGCATTTTGGTGTTGCCAATTTCGTGATTCGAAAACTCCAAATTTCTTGGAGAGACCTAAATGCAAAAGGTAAAAACTTTACTCGTAACTCCAAATTGAAATTCGCTCAAACGTGATGCTACCCTGTACACCCCAATTATATCTCCAAGTCTAGAACATAGTATTTATCAATAATAAGGCACAAGAACATATTTGTAAATATTTTCCGATTTATTTTTCTTACTTCCAAGTAACTAACTCTAAGTTACATTAGAACATGTACTAGTGCTTTCCAACATTTCACTAGAAAAGTAATCTATTCAATCTTTCTATATTTAGGCAAGAATAACAAAAATCATATATTTTGGATAAATGGATGATAAGGTAACATAATTTTGGGCCACGGTTAATTTTCCAAGACTGTGTAGAAGCAATCAGTGTTCACTTTCATTCTCTTCAGTTTCTTCTTATTTTAAAATCTTTACAAATTTTTAAATAGAAAATTAGTTCATGATTTTAATTTATTTGTAAGGTTTTAATCTATAGGGTTTCTAAAGAAAATTTCTAAAGAAGAAGGAATCTGAAAACAAGGAAATAAAAATTTGGTGGATATCATTACGAGAAAAGGTAAGATTAGGGACCTTTTTGCAATTAATTCTAACTTCTTCAAATCCCAAAACCTTACCCAAATCCTAGCCTGATTCATAAATCATTCTTTCTCCATCACTGTCAATCGCGCTGCACCAGAGGCGGAAAAACCATCACCGTCCTTATACTGCAACACTCCCACTGTCCGGAGGTGGAAAGACCATCACCATCCGAATACTGCAACACTCCCGCCGTCCGGAGGTGGAAAGACCATCACCGTGTTAAGCATTGTTGGTGGTAGCGTTCGAGGGATCATTCCCGCCGTCATCCTGAAGTTTCTGAAATAGGAGCTTCAGAATTTAGACGGTCCAGATGCCCGACTCACTGATTACTTCGACGTCTTCTCTGGCACCAGCACCGACGGCCAAGTCTTCGTCAGGCTCGCCGCTCCAGACACCAACAACCGCCCTCTCTTCGCCGCTCTGGTAAGCTTTGTTTCTACGATTCAGTTTCTAAGAATTAAGAATTTAATTAGTGTTTTTGAATGCGTGTGTATTGGTGTTTTTCTCTACCTTTTCACTGTAAGATTCCAAACTTTCTGTCAAATACAAACATTCATTGACACTAGAAGATGATCAGAGATTGTTGATTATCTAATGAGGCTCGAACTTTTGGATAACAGGGCCTAACAAATAATGTAATTAAGGAAAAATGAAAACATTATGCTATGGACATGAACATGTGACTAATGGTTGCGCTACATTTTTCTGTTCTAATAAGTTCAAGTTGGTTAAAAACTAAATATGTAAAAATCCAGTAACTCCACCACGAGCTACCATTAGCACTAGTCGTCACCGATCTTTAGCTGCCCATCTCCATCGCCGGGAGCTTCTATAGGGTCCAAAACTCTGAGCATATCTAGATTCCGACCTCTAAACTCTGCCGTTAGGTCCTTGCTAAATCACCGATTCACTATTTTTATTATTAGATTGCATTAGTTCTTTGATTTGTTGATGTATGTTTTTCCCTCTTCTAGTTTGATTATTTTCAAGATGTGAAGAGCATCAATCTTACTGTGGAAAATGGGAGGCGGTTCATCTGATTTTTTATTTAACAAGGTGAGCAGCTGACCTTGATGTTTCTCTTTAAATAATTGTATTTGACTATTTGCTGATATTAGGTTATTGTTTTACTGATCCGTATGTAATTGTTTGAAAATTATTTTTGTTTATTTTTTAGAAGAGTGTGCAAAGGGTGAGATGCATGTTGAGCTCCTTGTGGATACTTTTAATCAGCTAACTTTTTATTGAGTTGAAGTGAATGCCCCTTTTTACTTATGAGCTTCTTGCATATGTTTGAGATGAAAAGAAAAACACCCGCGGGTGTACCCCGATGGTTGGGGCGTTGAGGGGATTTGGAAGCAACCCGAGTTCGAAGCTCGGCCGCCACCGTGTGGGATGATTCCTGGAACCAAGCTTGGGCTTCGGCCCAAGGGGACTGTTCTGG